>VDFB02044825.1:0-26029 GCA_007258455.2 Sequoia sempervirens | reverse complement strand
TTTCACCTCAAGGCATGTTCCTTTTTCTTACGTAGGTGGCATGTTGGAGGATGTAAGGATTTCTTTTGCTTGATAATGGCTATCATGGTTGTTTTTATAGGTATCTTGTTGGAGCATGGTGCCAATTTAGATGGTACATATTTGGCTAAGGGATGTTTTTTCATTTTTTCGTGATTCCTATGGATGTATTTACAATGTATGATGTCAAGGGCCAGAATGTTAGGATTAATGTGTCATCTACCTTGTAAATACTATGTCATATTGCATGGTTCTAACATCCTTGGAAAGTGTCCCTAGGAACTTAGGGTGAATTGGGAAAATATTTTGTAATATTAATTTTATCATTGTTTGTAATATATTTATGAATTTTGAACATAAATATTTAATATTGCTTTCCCCATATGTGGTTTCCTAGAATGGGATAATAAAAGATAAGGAAATGGACAAATGAGTTATTGTTGGTGTTGTGTAGTCTCACAACACACGTCAATTTACTTTTGGTAAAATAAGGACCCCTTTTTTGGCTTAGGTCTAGCTTTCCCTGCAATATCAACAATATATCCAAGTCCACCAAAACCTCAGATTCAATTACTCTAATGGTCAAAATCACTTCGAAATTTCTCATAAACCCAAAATTTCCAATGGTTGATATTTCATCACAGATGGAAAGAACACTGAAAAAAATATGAGTTACCTTTCAGAATTTTTGAAAATACTCAAAAAAATAAGAAAGTTATTGCTCATGGGGTATTTTATGTGTTATGAGAACAAATGTTCAATAGCAACCAAAAAACCCAAAATTTCCATCAGGGGCCAAAAAACCTGAAAGTTCAATCAATGGTCAAAAAACCTGAAATGGTAAAATAGTGATATCTCCTTCATTTCTTAATGAAATTTATAAATTAAAAAAGTATCAAGAAATCGTAGAGCATGAGGAACAAAACGCAAAAACCCTTTGGGATAATTTTCTAAAATGAAAAAACTATGCATGAATGTTTAAAACAAGAATAAATCTCTTTCTTTTTTGCGGGAATTCGACTTAAAACTAAGCATTTTTATTATTTGGTGTTCAGGAAATATTAATGCATATGTAAATTTAATTTTAAAGTTATGAATTTAAATGAACATGTCAATTAATTTTAAAAATGACTTGACATTTGATAAAGTTAAATTGTTCCTTTTGTAGGTAACTCAAATTGTTACCGACTATGACTACTTGTTGGTGTCACCCATGTGCTGAGTTTAATCTACTACCATTGATTTTTGTGGATAAATTTTGACCATTGATCATTTTTAATTGATTTATGAGTGTTATATTCTATAAATAGCTTAGAAGTGAACATTCATTTTAAAGGAAAGAACAAAGGAGCTCAAAGAGCTCACAATTAAAATATCACAAAAAGCAACTGAGTGATCTAAAATCCCTTCTGGAAATTAGAGTAGGTCTGGAAATTGTTGATAACTATGGGGCATGTAATTGGAGCATTGTCAATTCTTTTTCACTTCATAATTTCCAACAACCTAGGTAGTGAAATTGTTTGCTTATACTTGAAAAGATTGTAAATATGATGTCAAATGAAGGTCATTCTTGATTGTAAATAATATATGACTATACACTTGTCATTTTCCTTTGAAATATCAAGTGTTATGTTGGATATAGGTGTATTTGAATCATTTCTTTGGAATGATAAGCTTTCCTTTGGAGATTTGTACATCGTTTGTGTGTAATTGTGATAGGGTTTGGTGAAGCACAGGCTAGTAAATGATATCATTTTACAGTTTTGAAATATATTTGTGCAAAATCGCTGTGAAATTAGATTTTCTAACCCTTTCTATTTATCAGCCAATTTTTCATTTTATTTTTAGGTTCAAATGAAATCCCTAAAATTCATAGATTTTCAAGCATCATAAATAATAAATTTGATGATAGGGAGTGTTTTAAGATGCATAAATATTTAATCAAATTAAAGGTATTTGAACACTAATTAAGGTTTATTTTGTGAATCTAACAATTATCTTCATAATCTAACCTTGCTTGTAGATCCAATGTGTAAGTCCCTTTGTAAAAATAGTTTCACAATGAACTCTAAGTAAAACCTGCACAATCAAGACCTAACTAATAGTACCTTGGGATGATCTAATCCTATCTCAGAATTTGATTTTCTTTCAAGAGAGGTAAAGTTCTTAGTGGATTTTAAATATATGTAATGTGTGTATAATAGCCACATCAACAGTTGGTATTCTCCAAGTGGGTGCTTGGAAAGAGGCAGTGACATCTCTTACTATTCCAACATTTATTGGAGTTAATTTAATGTTTAACTTCCAAGTTTGGGCCCAAGTTGGAGGGAAATTATTGGAGCCAAATTGGTGTCCTTTCAAATTTCAAGGAGGTATTCTAAGGGTTGGGGCTATTTGGAATGAACCTAGTTATTTTTGGGTGTTATGTTTGGTGCATTAGACCTCTTTACAAGTCTATAAAATAAACTTCTTGGATGTAGAAATAATGAGGAACGGTTAAATGTAGAGTTTCATTGTAGGAACAAGGACAAGTTGAGGCATAAGGAGGTTGTTCACAATTACAAAAGTCCTACCATGTTGGACTCAAAGAGGAGAATGGAATTAGTTGTATTGTAATCTCATTATTTGAAGATATTGCATACTTTCTCTCTCTTCTTGATGGAGTTTTTTCTCACAAGGGTTTCTGCACATAAATGTTGGTATGTGGTGACTAATCATGCAAATAATATATACTTGTAACATATCCTTGCCAAGGTTCAGGGCCGGGTTGGGCCTTGAGCAAGGGTTTGGGGGAAATAGCCCCTGATAGCTGGGGTTTAGGGGTGGTAGCCCCCAAGAGTAGGGGTTCGGGGACATAGCCCACAAAAAAAAATTGCCTTTTTGCACAACAAGGGGTCGGTAGTTATTTTTTGTTAACCGACAAATGAAAAATGACTTTGTAAAACCCTAATTCTAGAAGCTTCCAAAAATCTTGTTATAAGAAACTAGGATGTAAGTTGCGGTGTGTGATTCATGAGATTGTAATATTTTTTGCACTAGATCTAATAAAATCATTAAATGGCTAAGTTTCTATGGATGTAGCCCATTTTGGGTGAACCATATTAAAATTATGTGTTGATCTTTTTTGTGTTATTCTTTATTATTATTTTTGGGTTATTTAATCTGCATATAATTGTTAATGTTTATTGCTTTGATTTGCCTAAACCCTAACAACTGGTATCAGAGCCACATGTACTTTAGTCGATTGGTAGGAAACCTCTAGATTTGAGTGGGAGAAATGGAAGAGGGAAAATTCAAGGTTGAGAATTTCAACAACCAGAATTATCAATTATGGAAGATGCATCTATGGAAAATTATTTGTATCAAAAGGATCTATGGCGGCCATTGTAAGGAAAAGCAAAGAAAGATGTAATTTTTAATGACGAATGGGAGATTCTAGATAGAAAGGAACTAGGAACCATTCGGTGTGTCTAGCACCATCTATGGTGTTCCATATAACAAAAGAAAAGACAATAGAGGATTTGATTGAAGCTCTAGCTAAATTGTATGAAAAATCCTTAGCCTCAAATAAGGTATTCTCATGAAGCATTTGTTTAATCTGAAAATGATTAAAGATGGATTTGTGACAAATCATTTAAATGAGTTTAATACAATTTCCAATCAGTTAACTTTTGTAAAAGTGATTTTTTATGAAGAGGTGAGGGCTCTCTTGATTTTATGTTCTTTGCCAAAAAATTGGAATAGCTTGGTAATGGCTATAAGTAACTTTGTCTCTGGTTCAAATACATTGAAATTTGATGATGTTGTTGATGTTATCCTTAGTGAGGAAATGTGATGAAAAAGCACAAGTGAGAGTTCAACATCGGGTAATGATTTAACTGTAGAGAATAGAGGAAGAACAAAAGAGAAATGAAAAAGCCCAAAAAATCATGGGAAGTCACAAATAAATCCAGAGGAAGAATGGATTGTTGGTACTGTGGAAAGACAAGACACTTCAAGAAGGATTGTTGGTCCTGAAAGGGAAAACAAGGACACGAAAAACATGATGACAGTAAGGAAGCTAATGTTGCAAGTAATAAGTTGTAGGATGCTTTAATTATTTTTTTTAGATAATGCTAATGATTCCTAGGTAATAGACTCAGGGGCTTCATTTCATGCCATCCCATAGGAAATATATTGTAGATTATGTTCAAGGTGATTTTGGACAGGTATATTTGGATGATGATGAACCCTATCAGATTGTTAGAAAAGGAAAGATAAAAATCAAGTTGCAGAAAGGAAATGAATGGTCGCTACAGGAGGTAAGGCATGTTCCAAATTTGAGAAGGAATTTAATTTCTACAGAACAATTGGGTAGTGAAGGCTGCATGGTTACCTTTTCAAAGAAAGTATGGAAGGTCACTAAAGGTGCATTAGTAGTAGCTAAAGGTGAAAATGTAGGAACATTGTATTTGTGTACTGGTAATACTTACTCTACCTTAGCTGCTACAGAAACAATTGCTACTGAGACAATTATAGCACTTGCTATAAGGACAGAAACATAATTGTGGCACCATAGACTTGGGCACATGAGTGAGAAAGGGATGAAGATCCTTCACTCCAGAAAGCTGCTACCAGGTCTAAAGCAGATTGACTTGGATTTTTGCAAAAATTGTGTTTATGGAAAACAGAAAAGAGTCTGATTTCTCAAAGTTGGGAAAGAGAAGAAGAGTGAGAAATTAGAGCTCGTGCATTCATATGTATGGGGACCAGCTCAGGTATCTTCTCTTGGTGGCTCTGCATTTGTATGTTGCACTTTTGTAGTAGTGCAACTAGGACAACATGGGTGTATTTCCAAAAACAAAAAATAGAAGTACTTGAAACTTTTAAAAAGTGGAAAGATTTCGTCTAGAATCAAACAAGAAAATATTTGAAGTTTCTCAAATTTGATAATGGAGGTGAGTATTGCAGCAGAGAATTTGAAAATTATTGTTCATACAATGGAATTCATAGGTAGAAAATGGTTCTTAGAACCCCACAAGAAAATGGTGTGTATGAGAGGATGAATAGGACCAATATGGAGTGTGCAAGGAGCATAAGATTGCATGTTGGACTACCCTTACACTTTTGGGAAAATGTGTACATACCATTGTTTATTTAATAAATACGGTACCTTCAAATCCTTTGGATTGTGGCATTCTAGAGGAGACATGGATAGGTAAAAAGGTAAAATATTCATTTCTGAAAACCTTTGGTTGTGAAGCTTTTGTCCATGTTGATATTGAAAATAGAACCAAGCTTAGGCTAAGTCTAAAAAATGTACCTTCATTGGATATGGAGTAGATGAATTTGGTTATTAGTTATGGGATTATGAAAATCATAAAATCATTAGGAGCAAAGATGTTATATGTTCAATGAGAAGGTCATGTATAAGGATCATTTGTAGGAAAAGAAACATGAACAAGCCAAAAAAAATGTGGTGTTGGATGAGATTCCAGAAAATAAAATGCCAGTGGTACCTGATGCTCAACAACAAAAATTTATCCCACAGACTCCTACAAGTAGTAGACATTCTATAAGGATAACTAGACCTCAAAAATATTTTCTCCATCATTATATTCTATATTATTAACTGATTTTGGTGAACCTAAAGGTTATGAGAAGCAATGCAAATAGATACCAAAAGCAGTGAGAGCTAGGAATGAAAGAGGAAATGGATTCCTTGCTACAAAATCAAACTTGGGACTTAGTCCAATTACCTGTAGGTAAAAGAGCGTTGTCAAATAAATGGGTTTACTGGTTGAAGGAAGAAGGTGGAGGAAAGAAAAGATATAAGGCCAAACTCGTGGTAAAAGGTTTTACACAGAAAAAGGGTATAGATTTTGATGAAATATTTTCTCTGGTTTTAAAGATGACTTCTATCATAACTATTCTAAGTCTTGTGGCTACGGAAGACTTGCATCTTGAATAGCTAGATGTGAAAACAACATTTCTCCATGGGGATTTGGAAGAGGAAATATGCATGCAGTAACCATAGGGATATGAGGTCAAGGGTAAGGAAGAATTTGTGTTTAGGTTAAAGAAGAGTTTGTATGGCTTGAAGCAAGCACCTCGAAAATGGTATTTGAAATTTGATAGTTTTATGGTCGAAGAAGGTTACAAAATATGTCATTCTAATTATTATTTTTATTTGAAGAAACTGGATAATGGCGGCTATATTATCCTATTTCTTTATGTTGATGGCATGATGGTTGTTGGGTCTAATATGAAACATATTATGAAATTAAGCAAAAATTAGAAAATTCATTTGCTATGAAGGATTTGGGTGTAGAAAAATAAATCCTTGGTATGAGGATCACATGGGACAAGAAAAAAAAAAAAATATTTTTGTCTCAAAGTGAGTATGTAGAGAAGGTGTTGAAAAGGTTTAACATGCAGAATGCAAAAGCAATTAGTACACCTTTTCCTAGTCATTTTAAGTTGACTAAGGAGATGTGTCCAAAGACACAAGAAGAGGAAGAAAAAATGTCTAAGATACCATATGCATCAACAGTTGGTAGCTTGATGTATGCAATGGTATGCACAAGGCTAGATATTGAACATACAATGGGAGTTGTGAGTAGGTATATGAGCAATCTAGGAATGGAACATTGGAATGCGGTAAAAGAATTATCTGATATTTAAGAGGTACTACTTCAAAGAAACTATGTTTTGGAGGAACAAATTCTACTCTAAAAGGATTTGTTGACTCTATCAGTGATATATTGATAGCAAGAGGAGTACTACATGGTATATTTTTATTGTAGGAGGTACTATAGTCAGTTGGATTTTAGGGCTACAAAAGGTTGTTGTGCTTTCAACCACTGAAGTTGAGTATGTTGCTAATACAAAAGCTAGCAAGGAGATGATTTGGTTACAATGTTTTCTAGAGGAATTGGGACAAAGACAAGAAGATAGCCCTTCGTACACTAATAGCCAAAGTGGCATTCATCTTGCTAAGAATTCAGCTCTACATTCAAAAACTAAGCACATATAGCTCAGATACCACTTCATCATATTAGTTTTGGAGGATGGACAATTGAAGCTAGAGAAAATTCACACAAGTGAGAATCTTGCAGATATGTTCCCTAAGGAAATTACATGGGAGAAATTGTTTTCCTCATCAATTTTTGTTGGCCTTCATGAATGATAATGGTGGAAATAAGAAACTAGCCAAACCTGTAATCCAATGGGAGCTACAAGTGTAGCAGTGTCATCTAGGATTAGTCTCCAAGTGGGAGATTGTTTGGTGTGGAGCTTGGTTAGTCTCCAAGTGGGAGATTGTTGGTATGTGGTTATTGATCATGCAAATATTGTACACTCATAATGTACCCTTGCTAGGGTTTGGGGTCGGGTCGAGCCTTAAGCATGGGTTCAAGGGCAACAAGCCCCAAAAGCGGGGGTTTGGGGGTGGCAGCCTCTAAGAGTAGGAGTTCGGGGATGCGGCCCCCGAATTTTTTTTCCCTTTTTGCATGATAAGGGGTTGATAGTTAATTTTTGCTAATCAACAAATGAAAAATGACTTTGTAAAACCCTAATTCTAGAAGCTTCCAAAAAGCTTGTTATAAGCAGTTGGGATGTAAGTTGCAGTGTTTGATTCACGATATTGTAATCCGTTTTGCACTAGATAATAAAATCATTGGATGGTTGAGTTTTAATGGATGTAGCCCATATTGGGTGAACCACATTAAAATTTTGTGTTGATCTCTTTTGTGTTATTATTCATTGTTATTTTTGGGTTATTTAATTTCATATAATTGTTAATGTTTATTTATATTTGATCTTCCTAAACCCTAGCAATAAATCATGTGTTATGTGATGCTCTTGTGTTGTTGATTTGTGTCACATTGTTGCTATCTTATGGTGATGTTATTCTTTATATATTGTTGCTATAAGTTCACATAATGTAGTTTTATAAGCATGTTATGTTGATTGATTGTTGGCATCATTAAGAAGATGGATCTAATCATGGTAATTCCATATTAACGTAACTTAATTTTCAATTTTACATATAAGTTTCATATTTTCATGTTGTTGTAGTCCAAGCCTTGAATTACATCTATTGAAGTCTTTTTTGGATAGAGATCAAATTTCCCAATAATTGTTATTAGAGCCTATCTATTTATCATCATATGGTTCTCATTGTAAAGGAAAATTCAAGTTCTTATCTTATTTTCAAGTACATTAGAGTTTTAGTCTAGAATGATTTTTTTTATCACACAACAATTATCCAAAATTTCTAGTAATATTTAGATATATTTCTAATCTCAAAATACTATGTAGGTTCATGGTGTGAACCACAGTAAAATTCATTACATATTCCTCACCACATTCTTCCCAAAAAAATCCCTTCTACATATTTGATTGGATACACATTCCATCTTGCATTAAGTTAAATGCACCACCTTGTGGTTGACCCTAATCAATATAAAGGCTAGATTTCACTATATAATAACCATTCATAAGTATTAGAATTCAATTAGAATCATATATGATATATATTAAATTAGACATCATGTTTTAGAGTTTAATCTCACAAATTGGTAGCATACCATAGAGCATTATCATGCATGTCAACTAGGAACATTGTAATCCATACACTAATTGTTCCTAAGTACTTTGAAGGATAGAGTCTCATGCTTTAATCCCTTGTGGAAACATTCTAAACCTATTTGTGAATATGAATCAATAAAGATCATAATTTTGAACTCATTAGTTGTTCTTATATGAGTGTTCATATGTTAGGCTAAATGGTTGAAGAATCCTTAATTGGACCCTTTGAGCATGACCAATCAATAAACCTTATTTAAAACTCAATCAAAATCATAATTTGAAGAGTATTTAGATCCACAATATTTATCTTTTTGATAGTAATCATGCCATGCATCATATGTAGGATTTTTTTACATTTTTCTAAATTTTACCTTTCACAGAAAAGAATGTTTATTGTCAATATTTAATTATTTTATTTCAATTTTAAAATGAGAAACCCTTGGCAATCTAAGATGGAACACCTAGGGAAGATCCCCTTGTGCCATTGGATACTTATTAATGTGTAACTCATCTCCTCTCAATATATTAATTTTAAATATTTTGTAATTGCCTCATATATTTTGATAGCATCATTTTAAGACATTTTCCTTAATTGGTATCTAGTTAAGATTATTTATTCTTTTTAAAATTTAATTTTAAATAAAAATTAATGATATAATATATTTAACTAAGAATCTCAAAACTATCGAAGAAAAAAATTATATGGTACAATATGGTTGTGTTTCAAATAAGTTATGTGCATATACCTTAACCTAGATTTAATAGTATAATAGTTTTTTCAATTTTATACATTAATTTTGTTAATTCATTTCATATAATTAATGAATTATATGTTTCAATGAAATGAATTTATATATATTAATTAATTAAATATGTCATCAATAAAGTGGATAGAATTCATCACATAGCAAAAAGATGAACAAACCAATAAAGTTAGGAAACAAAGTATTAGATTACCTAAATATAGCCCCAACATTAAAAGCTACCAAAAATGGCCTCTTATGTCATCATATATTCAAAGAACTCGTAACAAACTTATGTGACTATAAAACTAACTAGTGCATCAGTTTAATAGAAAGTGTTCTTTTGAATGAAACTCAATCAAAGTTAAATTTTATTGTTCTTATAAATATCATTACAAGTGTTTCCTTGAAATAAAATATTTATATTCATGTGAAGCAAGAGCGAAGATGGAAATGATGTTTACATATGCCATCAATTATATTATTATAAATAATATTGACTTGATTTTATGATCATGAAAAGGAAATGCACTAAGTGTGCAAATATTTTTCAACAGGATCTTGGAATGTTTTTAGAGTGTTCATATGCTCTTGAAGGATTTGAATTCCCATATACCTGCACATGTTGCATAATCAAAATTATTATTAATGTTATAACTTGAAGGTTAAACAATATATTAAAATTATTAACAAAAATAAATACCTTCCAAGCATCATGGTAGTGGCTTGTGGATTGGTACCAGGAGAATCTTTATAAATTGAGCCATCCACAACCCTTAGGTTATCAACACCTTTCACTTGATATCTTTTGTCAACCACCAAATCAACTTGACAGCCTCCATGGTAATGGTAAAATGTCCCTAGTGTATCTTTGCAAAACTTGGCCAAGGCATCATCATTTGATTGATTCTTTGGTAATGCAGCTCCAAGGAATCGAAGAACTTTTGAATCTTCATTCTCAATAAATGCAAACTTTTGAATAGAAGATTTCATACTTAGATTAACCATTACTTCCACACAAGACATACATTTTTCTAAATCAAAAGGGTGTGAATAGTAATTGTAACGCACATAGGGGTTATCTTGAGGATTTTTACTTTTAAGCCAAAGCTCACCCCTTGATAAGGGAAATGCCACTTTACTTACAAATAAACCAATATATTGTGTATATGTTGCATTAATCTGCTGTAAAAAGCTATCAGACTCAATGTAGAGTTGTGAATTGTCTACAATGCCCACTACCTGTGAATAAGAGAATTCAAGAGGCTTTGGAGACTCGACCATGACTGTTGCACGAGGATTATCTTGAACTTCTTTTCCTACAAAGGGTGAATCTAAGAGAGTAGTAATATTCTTCTCCTCAAGTTGTTGTGCTGGGCCAATTCCACTTAAGAGGAGAAGTTGAGGACTGCCTATGCTTCCTGCTGACAAAATTACCTCACTGCTAGTTGACAGTGGATTAAGCGGTACTTGATAATATGAACCATCAATACTACTTGTAAACTCCACTCCACTAGCCTTAAGCTTTCCTGCAATATGATTTATTGTCAATGATACATGCATACATACATATAGATAGATAGATATACTAATAAAAACATTAACCTAATTCAAATATTTTTTTACCAATAAAAATAAAATAACTAATTTATCAGTTTTAGTTAAAAATTAAATCATATCAGCGATATAACAATTACACTACTGAAATAAAGGAGAAGAGTTCACTCTAAAGAAGCGATATAGTACAATTCATCAATTGTTTAAGGGGAGATCGTTGGCTACCATCTACGAGGGACTTAAGCCCTTCCCCAGTACCCTTAATAAGGGAGTCTTTGAGTGAAAACAGGGGTAATTTTGCCCCATCTCAACCTACATAGATAATAGTTTGAAAACAGGGGAGATTTGAAAATAAAAGATCTGTACATACCTGATGCCAAACTGAAGAGGATTCTGTTGGCGGTAGCATTCAGAAGAACTACAATATTTTCTGGGTTTGCATATTTGAGAAGATCTGCAGCTGTATGTCTTTTCCCATTGTTGTCAAAAATTGCAGCACTAATCTTGGTGCCTTCCAAATGATCCAAAGTATACCCATTGTAGGGAAGAACTCCAGCTTCAGGAAGGGCATCCTTGAAAGCAGAATTCCAAGTAGAAAGCTTGTCTGGTTTGAAGGCAATTGACTTCTCCACCCATTCATACGATTCATTCACAAGTTTCTCATCCCACTCCATTTCCCGAATATATTCAGAGCTCGCCCTGCTGTAGAAGCCAAAGTTGATAGCTGATCCGCCTCCTAGAACTCTCGCCCTTGCCAACTGCACTCCATCTTCTGAGACAAACCCCTCCGCTACATACGGATAATCTTTGGGATCCCCCAAAACCTTGAAAAAGCCTTTGAAGTCCTCAACATCGGGATTTCCATAAGGGGAGTCTCCCCTCTCCAATAGCAAAACAGAGTAGTGCTGTGAGAGAGTTGCTGCCAGGGGACACCCTGCTGTACCTCCTCCAACCACAATGTAATCATATGCCCTTGCAGCTGCCTTGGCAGCATCTGCTGTCATAAACGGATATGGGTATTCTGCAAACACCAATCACAGAGCATTACCAATAGGGCTCATGCACTGAAATGTCAAAGATAACATTAAATTTCTTGAAAATTTCTGGATTCGATTGTTTCAACATTTCTTTCATCAATGTTATGGATCATATTCTTATGATCTATCATCGAAATGAAGTGAGCCATGTTCTATGATCTATCATTGGAATGAAGTGGGTTAGAGAAGAGAACAAAACAGACTTTCACTTTATTCTGATAATAAATCATAGAATATGATCTGAAAACATTGATGAAAAATGTTTATACAATCAAATCCAAAGACTTTAAAGAAATTCAATCGAAAGAATAATCTGATTTAACTATTAAAATCATAACAAAGGGCCTGATTCGTAAGAATTGGCATTTGACTAAATCTGTGACTACAACAAAAGCTTAAAGCCCTGATGGCCTGGCAAGAACTTGAACCCAAGAAAATATTGAAACAGCATGATACTTCAATGATGGCTTCAAAATCACATTCTATATCAAATTTGAATACCCAAGGCCAAGGAAAAAAAATATAGATGCACTTTTCTCAGAAAATGGAACTCTTGACTGGAAACAAAAGTTTTACTGACCCAGACTAGATGATGCTGCCTCTGAACAGAATAGATGGTGATGATTGGTTAAAATCATCAGGCTTGAAATCACAAAAAGTAGAATCTCCATACTCATTAACCTCATTCCTTGTCTAGAACAGAAATAGAGATGAACTTCTTTTGTGAATACTTGCATACAATGCATTTTCTTTTATAGATGGTCTGAAGTATGCTACTTTATGAGAGAAACACCATCATTGACTCCAGTAAATTAATCATCAAACCTCCAAAAGTCAATGAATACTTCTATTCATTGCAATTTTTTAAATAAATGGGCCGAAGTATGACGACTGTTATCTCAGTTTTTCATTCTAATCTACGTCAGTTTTCATGTTATTACGATCTATATAACTATACAAGAACTCCATTATTGACTTCATTAAATTAAGAAAGACACTCAGATATTAAAATTGAAAAGAAATTCTAACTTAATTTAGAACAGAACTATTCTAGTCGGTCAAATAGAGACTTTGTCAATATGCAATTACGTTTTTGCAGTCAAATAGAGATAATGTTAACCATTTACGGTTGATATTTGAAATATTATAATTTCATTTAACGTTAAATTGGTTAACTTTACAGTTAATTATTACCACCGACTATCTTAATGCTTTCAACGTAGGATGCCACTCTACTTTATCTTCTTGATTTTATGCACGTAGACTATAGAATCTTAAATTTGGAGATAGGCTTTAGTTTTTATATCATTTAAGTTAATATTTGTGATGTATGATTTAATTATTTTGATGTATACATTAATTAAATATTTAGATCATTAGGTTTTATTGTTCTATTTAGAATTTTATTGATTCTATTTCTAATAGTTTGTTCATTTGAAATATAATTATTATTTTATTTTCTAATCTTAAAATCTAAACTTCCACCTTCTAAAGCTAACAATTTAAGGATCTAACCATTACACATTGATAAAAGAGTAGAAATTTTAATTGTATACATTTAGGATTGTGTATTTAAAGATATCATGCTAGATCATTTGCATATTAGAAAAAAAAAATCAGTATGAAAGTAATATTTTGACAAAGCATAAAAAAAGAATCTAGTAATTTGCAAATACACCATTCCATCACTATTACACATCAACAAAAGATCAACTTTCTACTATCAATTGTCAAGCAAACAATTCAAGGTATACTTCACTACAAAGCATCAATTGGCTTACATCACCAAGATCAACATTAGTCGAGTGAAATTCGCTATCATACTAATGCAAGGGCATCTAGGTGTAGAGTAAAATCTTACAAATCATGAAGTTTTGTCTAGAAGCTTCAAGCCATGTGTGTGATGGAAATGGATCATGGGATGAGTACACCAAGATTGATAAGCCTACATGGTACATGCACAACAACAAGAAGATTAGGCATGACTAGTGTCATATTGTTTTAGTAGTGGATGGTATGTGTAACATCTATATGGCAATTGGTTATGGATGATAGGTGGTGACTAGACAACAAGACTAATGATTAGTTGATGCATGTCAATATATCACCTAATCAACATTAACTATTGTATTTTCTTAAATACCAGTGGTAGTTTTTTCTTTAATGTACATGGTGCACCTATTAAGTTTGAATGTTACAACAACTTGCACAAATTATACATATTTTGTTTTGACAACCAAAATATCATTATCAAAATGTTTAAACACTAGTTTTGTATACATGGTCAAGGTTTTTGATTGGTCTTACAATAGGATTTAAATGTGCATGTATATTCAACTTTGGATGATGTTGTATATTATTTGTAAACTACAATCTTTACCATTGAAATCAATAAAAAGCACTATTTTCTTTCTATTTCATTGTTTTTTCTCCATTGTTGTGAGTGTGTTCTCTTATGTGCATCTTTGTGTTGTGTGAATGGAAATCCCTTTACTTGGCACCTCTTATCATGACTACATAATTTATTATCAGAGGTTAAAATTTGTCTTGTGAATTGGTGGGAGCATGACTTAGTACTGGACTAGGTTTTTTAGTTAAGAGATTTATATCTTCTATGAAGTGTGAAGATGGGTAGAGAGTAGTGTATATTTCTTCCAATTTATTGGGCATTAGGTAGAAGATGTGAGAATTATTTTATGGGAAGAGCGTTGAGGAAGTAGAGTGTTGGAGCCTATTCTCACATGCCCCAAGATTGCAAAATTCTCTAAATTTTATGTCCCTATTTGTTGTCTTGGCCTTACTTTTTCCATCATCGATAATCAATTGAAGACTCCTTTAATAGGCCCACTTGATCAGTTTTGTGCGTAAGTTTTTTCCTTTCCTTCCCGTATGTTTTGGTCATGTGCCCAAATTATAAAATTTTAAAAAAATCTAAGTATTGGAGTCTTCCTACTAATTTTTAGCCTTGGGCTATTTGTAGGTTTTTCCTTACCTTGGTACTGTTACCTATTTTTCACCACCAGCTCAAAACAAGTAGAGCTGAATTGCATCCATCAAAGAAGGTACAAAAAAAATTCTGCTTAAGTATTCATTATGTTCCAGAACTTTGATTACTTATGAATTTCAAGTGTTATTATGCAAATCTCAGACAAAGGAACTCATAAGTTTGCATAAAAGAATGTTGGTTTATTCATATTGGAAAAGTTGAAGTCCCACACACGCCATGGGAGTAGCCAATTTGATATTTATAATCAAATGATAGATACAAGAAAAGAAAGTACACTATACAACTAAAAGTAAAGAATGCATAGGGTAGAAAGTGATTCGTCATTGCCTAGAATGACTAATCATTGACAAGTTCAGGTCTTCAGTTGTGGCTCCAGCTCCAAGCTCCGAGGCATCTGCAAGAATGATGAAATATGGTATTAGAGATGGTCTCTAAGAAATGACAAATCATATCCTATCATATGCCTACACTACCAACAGAAATATAATGTACATTCGATCAAGCATCCATCAGATGGTTTCACTATTCAAAAGAAAACAAAATTCAATGGAAGCTTTCAGCTTCTTTTATTTTACTAACTTGTTTCTTTCAATGTGTAGAAACAGGTTCATCATGTTCGTGATCATCTTATCAGATATGTGGAGCAAAATGGGCTCCCACAAGGGTAGAGCCCGGCATATCAGGCAAATACCTCTCATCTATTTATATATGAGAACTTTATATCAATCACAATCATGAAGTAAGACTACTATCATGAAAGAAATTCAAAGAAAAAAATTAAGGTAGCAGCTTTCAAGCCATATGAAGCCATATCGTGGTGGAAATTTAATAGAGCAAGTCTATATTCACTCTTTGTTCAAATGCATTGAATACAGCTAAAAGATACAATGTCGTTTCATTGTGAGTTTGAATGAAAAAGGACAGTTGAAAACATCATTTATTAATGGAGCCACAGTCATGTTTTGAATGCAATCAAATTCTCATAGGATAGCAAATGCATTGATGATAGCCATTATGTCTTGAAAGTAACTGAAGATACATATTGAATCTTGTATAAGCTCACCAAGAATAACAGATTGCAATCATTAAAGAAGCAATGATTAAATATCAAATGGGCATAAAATCATATGGAGCAGTCCTTTTTGAGCCATCAATTTGGCGAAGGTTTGGTGGCAGCCCAGGGTCATTGTAATGTACACTAGAAGCAATATGACAGTGCTTTAGAGCATAACGGGATACAATTAGTGGAGTAACATTAATAATGCAAGGGTGCTTCAGCATTCACTAAGTTTCCAGGGACTTCAATATTAGAGCCATTATTAAAGCATCAAAAGAAACATTGAAATACCAGAATATGGCTGTCATTACTTATTGTCATTCTTTATTTGTTTCAATTAGCAGAGTTGAAAGAACAGAATGGGAATATGCTACAGGAGGATTATGCTCATCAAAGAAGTAGCAAATTTAGATGCATGATCAGCAATCAAGCATTTATTACAGAGAAGATAGCTATTATGATTTGAAAAGAGTATTAAGATTCAATACACTGTGCAATTTCAGCTTTATCATCAAGGAGGTATCATGTTCATGATGGAGCAGAAATTTAGCATTGAGAAGCATCAATACAAGGGTCATGATTGTAGCAATCTAAGCAAAACATCACTAAGCATGTCAGAACCTGTAAGTGCAAATGATAGTTCTTTGTCTCGCAGATGCAAAGTCATTACAGCTGCATTCAATGAGACAATAATGTTAAGAATAATTGAAGTGCATCAGAATAATGGTCATCAAAGATATATTGCATCCTACGAGCTTGATAAAATTATCACAATAGGATAGTGCAAATCTTGCAACATGGGCAGTAATATATAGAAGCTTCAACTGAGAGGACAGTCCAATGAAATGATCAGCAACCATGCAAAGACAGAATTCTGTAGTTTCATCATTGGAAGTAATCTCATAACTGTAGTTCATAAGCACAAAATAGTCCTATGATGGATATGCATAACGCGAAGTTTTAAAAATTTCACAGTTGCAGCTTATTATTGTCAGCATTTTTATCCTTCTCCAAGAGTACTGATAGGGATAAGACCAAGGGTAGCCTGTAAAGGCTATGTAAAGTCAAGAATCATTCAAAAGAAACAATACTAAGGAAAAACCCAGGATCCTTGTATAGTCACGACTGGTAAGTGTGGAGTAAATGAGGGAGCATAAAAATGTTTTTTCCAGAATAAATGCACATGTGGGTCAAAGTCTTAGGCTTTGTAAGAAAAGTAAATTAAGAACACTCGCCATGGCGCACCAGCCCAGTATAGAAACAAGTTCCACTATTGAAAAGAATGAGAGGGTGCGGACTTTCAAACAGATCTTTCTCTCAAAGAGCTCATAACCAATGTCCTATGGCGGCACCCAAAGAAATAGAGTACAGAGGTCGCTCAAAAATGCAACATATCTAAGCCATAGCCAGAAAATAATAAAAGGATTTATTTGTTCTATTCAAAGGAGATGTAGATTCAAAATTTAAAGAATACATCAAAAATTTGATTATGGTTGTAGCCATAAAAGCCTGAAAGTGCCCTCAAAATAAATCAAATGTGTCAGAATAGAAGATAACGAATGGAGGCTTGAAAGCATAGAAAAGAGGCTCAAAAGCAAAGGAAAAATCAATGCCTACCTCTTGTTTACGCTTCCATACTGCAAGAATGGCTGAAACAGTGCAAAAAATCTTTAGTTCTGAGCTTCAATAGAGTTTTTCATGGCAGCCACAGCTTCTTCTCGAAGTTTCTTCCTTGAGTAAAGACAAAGAAGTGAAGAATATGAATGATAATTAGGGTTCGATACTTTTCTTGCCATTAATTCAAGTTTTTTGACTTTGGTCTTTGGAAAAACAAGAAAATGAGTTCATATTAATGCGCCATGGTATTGACATTTTTAAGTCATTTAACCTAATCATGTTAAGGAGGTCATGAGTTTGAGTAAAGTCAATGAGCCTAGCAATAGTATGGTCGGCCTTATCAATATATGAACTTTGTGCTAAAATATTATGGCAGGGTTTTAAATTATTGACAAATTTATGTCAGGTGTGGTCCGTTGTTAATGAAGAATGCATATTTTCAAATGTCACATATTTTCAAATATATGCTAAGTATGAGATTAGCTTTGTTTTTTAAACTGATTTGCATTATTCCATGTAAATGAATTAATTAAATGATGTGTTATAAATCATTTAATTAATTCATCATGTTTTTGAATGTAGGGTAAAAGCAAGAAGTTGGGTACATGAAGAGGGGAAATCTCGGGAAAAAAAAAAGGTTCGCAAGAAACGCGTACATGTTACGGCTCGGGTACCCGGGCCTGGATCCGAACACATATGCATTCAGACTCGGGTACGCGTTTAGAACGCGTATTTTTTTTAAAATAAACGACTGTAATTCATTTTCCACCATTCTGAGTTGGGACGGAGAAGGAGAAAGGAGAGCGCGTATGCATTTCAGAGCCACAAAATTTTGACTGCCACCTCCTCCCATCGACACTAGCGACCTCGTCGACCTCCAGGTTAGTTGAATTCTTCATTTTTTTTGCTTTCTATCTTTTTTTTTGTTTTTTAATTAGTATTCAATTTTTGTTTGTTTAGTGTATTTTAATTCAATGTTTTATTGTTTTTAATTGCATTTTTAAAAAACCAAAAACGTCAACGAAACAAAAAAATTTAAATTGTAAATTGAAAACCGTAAAAGCTAAACCTAAATTGAACACATTTAAAACTTAGAAATTTCAAAACCCTAGAAACCCTAGTTTACAAAATTTACATAGGTTAATCTTTGGACATAAACCCTAAAACGTAAACCTAAAACCCTATTTACCCTAATTTACGTAAACCTAAAATGGACTATTTACCCTAATTTACGTAAAACTAAAATGGGCTATAGATAGACTATGTGCAATATGGATAGAGCTAGACACATAAATGTTATTAAATCAAATAAATATTAAAATGTGAAACATGAATGATTTCTACCCATTTCTCTTATTTGGATGAGATCCTTTGTGAATTATGTAAGGATGCATTATGATCATTTTTAAGCCTTAATTTATAGGATGTTATTCATAAGATCTATAGGACAAGTGTGTAATCTAATTCCTATTTTAACTCTCATATGTAGTGGCATTGTTCTAGATTAGGAAAACTAAATGTTGTACTTTCTCTAAACTAGTGTATCAAAGCTAACTTGTAGCATGAACATTTCAATTTGGAATTTAATTCAAATTACTTTTTTGAGAAACTTGTAGTTTAGGGTTTAGGGTTTAGGGTTTAGATCTCCTCTTCCTTTTTAAATCATCCAAGAGTGCTTAGAGGTCCAAATAGGTTCAAAATCCATCATAACTCAACAACTTACTTATAATTGAAATCTAAAATTCCTAATTGTTGATATATTGAAGCTATTCCTAGAATGTCACATATTTTATTCAAAGCACTAAGTTTAGGTGGTAGGGTTTCTCATTTACTTGTAAAAATTTATTCATGTGTCTTCTATATGTTTTCATGTCATCAAATCTCTAAATCTAAACCCTAAACCCTAATTTAGCATTCATTTTGTTGTAGGACCTTATAATTAAATTTGGTTTCCTTTCAATTCTATAACCAAATGTTTATTTTCTAATATTATTTATTTATTGAATTGATTAATTGATTCCTCACTTAGTGGCAGTTAGGTTCTTTTTTTTTGAAAATCCATGCACGTCTAGAATTTATATAAATATTCAAAGGAAGAGTCTATGTCATAGAAATGTTTCAAAAAATATATGATTAGAAAAAAAATTGGGTCTAGGGTTTAGGGTTTAGGGTTTAGGGTTTAGATCTCCTCTTCCTTTTTAAATCATCCAAGAGTGCTTGGAGGTCGAAATAGGTTCAAAATCCATCATGTGTCTTCTATATGTTTTCATGTCATCAAATCTCTAAATCTAAACCCTAAACCCTTATTTAGCATTCATTTTTTTGTAGGACCTTAAAATTAAATTTGGTTGCCTTAGGCAACTCTACCAAATTTTATTCCCTTAAGCCATGGAACATTTTTTCCTAGTCCACCTTACTAGACATAGATCCCCTTAAGCCATCCTATCACCCTAAATCATAAATCGATGTCTTAAGGGGTCCTAATATGACATTTCTTAAGGGGGTCAAAGAAGTTCTCAAAATTTGGTGAGTAGAGCTCAAGCTCATCTTTGTTTATTTTGTACATTGCAATTAGGTCACTAGCATATATCTATGTGTCCCTTTGAATCTATTCTATTAATTTTTCATTATTATCTTTAGTATTCTTTGAAAACAATGAATGAGATTATAAATTTCAATTTTAGTGTTAAACTTATAATTTCTTCTTAACTACCTTGTCCCACTATAGAGATCTTGTGTCTCTTAGATGAGTTCTTGAGAGTTAGTTAGGCCAACTTGTATAGTGAAGTCGAAATAAAGAGATTGTGTAAGAGTTATTATCTATTTTAGGATGGGTCAACACATGTGAGAGTCATAAAAAATTACTTACCATAGTATTTTCATGCATTATTAGTGATTATGGTGTTGCCATTTTGTTATTTCCTAGGAATCCTTATGTCTATATATTGGATTCTTGGGGTAGAAGATGTATGCAATGTATTTTATAGAGTTATTCTATCCTTTTCTTAATAGGATTAGGATTTTTGATATCATTGTTGTATTCTATAGAATCCCTATGAGTATATTATAACCATAAATCATCTAACAATGCATTGAGTTGTGTGGTAAATTAAAGGATAGTTATTCTTGAAATAGGATTCATAAATTATATTTATCTCTTTCCTTCTTATAGTTGCATATATTCTTATTTCTCTCCTTTTTCATGTTGGGTTCTTGCTTTTGGCTTCTTAGTTACATGAGAAAGTACTAGTTGTTTTGAATACTATTTAAAGTTCTTATGTTGGTTTTAGTCTTTAAATCCATGGTTAAATAGAAGAATTGGATTATTGTTCACCCTCATTACATGTTAGTTGTAGAGTTGATCTCTTAGTGACCTAGAAGCTCCCAAAAAACCTTGTTCTTCTATTTGGATGTACAAAGTGATGGTTGTGGAATATTTTGGTTGCTTAAATTTCCTAGATAACCCTCTAGCATTTTTAGATATTTGTACTTGCATGTTATAGATTCATGATATTTGTACTTGCATTTTTCTTGATTGTTGAGAATGAATAATTTTTCCTTCACTTTGGGATTAGCTAGACCTAGGAGAGTATTCCTAGAGGTAGCCTTTAACAATATTTAATCACAAATAAAGATATATAAAATATTAAAAACTATAATAGTATCTATATACATGAAATTTGAAAATTTAGATAAATCAATTTATGTCCTCGGATTTAATTAAATTTTGTCATACTTGATTAATACACCTATTCATTTTGAATTGTATGACCTTAAAATGAAATTTGGTTGCCTTAGGCAACTTCACCAAATTTTATTCCCTTAAGCCATGGACCATTTTGTCCTGGGACCTTACTACACATAGATCCCCTTAAGCCATCTTATACCCTAAATCATAAATTGATGTCTTAAAGGGGAATTTGACATTTCTTAAGGGGATAAATTTGGTGAATATATCTATGTGTCCCTTTCAATGTCTTCTATTAATTTTTCATTCTTATCTTTAGTATTATTTGAAAATAATGAATGAGATTAAATAAATTTTAATAAAACCCCATAATTTCATAAATCTACCCTTCATATTAACAACCCCACACTGGACTCAATTTAATGTGTGTACATGCTATGAATTTTTAATGTTATGAATTTTATAATGTTATAAATCAAATGGTCTTCAAATGAAATATATTTTGAATTTGTGCATGTTCAATGTGATTTTTAAATGACTTTCAAATTGTGTGCATTATTTAATTAGTTTGTTGATATATATTTTTTAATTGTTTAACATGCAGTTACCATATCATTGCTCACATGGATCCATTGTTTAATTTAGAGGATTTTATGCCCAATCAATAAATTCCTATAGATCCCATACATCCCAATCCACCACATGAACATAACCCTAACACACCTCCACATTCTCCACCGCCTAACCCCCCACCCCCTCCTGTAGTTGATGAAGATCAATTAAGAGAGAATATCCGAGCAAACCTCATTGTCATTCAAGGAAATATAGATCTCATAAAAATGACCCTAGAGTCCCTCCCCATCTTGCATGGTTTGCATCTATGATGCAAACTATTATCGATTCTATTCGATCCATTGATGCGAACCTAGTTAGGTTCCATCAATGGAGAGAAGAAAGGAAACAATTCTATGCAGATGGATTGTCATATAAAGAAATAAATGACCTAAAAAATTACCAAACAAGCCATGTGCCAATATTTTATTAATCCCCATACAAACCAACCCATTCCACCCACGAAAAAATGAATTTCAATTTTATGGTGTAGGCACCAGTAGATAGCTACACATTTTTGGGATAGATGGTGGATGGTGTTTGATACTCCACCACATGGCAACAGTGAGGTGCCCTTATACTTTTTGAGAAAGTTATGGGCTGAGTTTGAGTTGGGTAAAAAACCCAACTATTTTGATATGAGGTCATTTCAGGGAGTGGGGTGTGGCATGCCCCAACATAGAGTAGGAGCACATGTCGATCCTCAGCGACGTGCTCCAATTGCTCCTATTGTTCCTCTTCCTTCTCCTAGTGTTCCCGTTGCATTTCAGCAGCAGACCATGTTATCAACATTAGGAGAATTGAGTTCACTTTTAGGACATCTCACTCAGCAGACTACACACGCGGCCACTGAAGTGGCCAATAGAGAGCATGGAGGCTCAAGCTATAGGGATACTTAGGCATCCACTTCAGGTGATGCACATGCATCTGGGATGGGGTCATACCTGGATTTACTATATTATGAGGATCGTCCTACACAGGTATGTTCATATTTTGAACTTAAATTCAATTCAAGTTTGAAATATGAAAAATCCATGTAAATAATAACATCAAACTATATATATAATATAATATTAATTCAATAAGTGTTTGGTGTAGACGCATGATCACGTGATGCCTGAAACTCAATATGATCATCGTGTGCATATGTCGAGTGATGTAGATTTGGGCTCACCTTTTGGACAAGTACTTGAACCAATATATATTAAATAATTTTTGTGGATATATATCTAATTTAATTTTAATTTGTACACATGTGCATGAATTGATATATTATATCTAGATGCAGGGAGGTCATACAATACCTAGTACTGACCAACCACAAGTTACAATGGTGAGCGCTCCTGAGACATCATCAGCTCAGGTGTGTGCTTTCAAAAGTTTGTTAAGTTTAAATTAAATAGACATCATAGATCTAATTTAATTTTTCATTTACATAGACATGTGTCAATGATCTATACGAACTATTGTACATCTATATGCAGGAATTTCATGAGATACCCATGGCAGGCCGCACACCTGAGACATCATTGGCATTTATGCATGGGAAATCTCAAGTGCATGATCATGAGATCATATCATTCAAGGTTGTAAACTTTACTTTAAATATCCTATACAATTTTTACAGACCTTTTAAATATATATATATATATATATATATATATATTCGATGTTTTCACAAATTGTTTGCTTTATATGAATATGCAGGATATAGTAGATCAGGCATTTGCATCTTCTCAAGTGACAGTTATGCTACCCGTTGAAGAAAATATGCCAATTACAGATTCACATGATCATATGGTAATTTATGCATACTAGAAATTATTTTTACTATATAAATACTAGATATTTAATTAAATTTATTTTTATCTAAAAGTTTATATTTTCAAGTTTAAATATGTTTAATTATATCAACATTTCTAAATAAATTTAAATCTAATTTCAAGTTTCTTGTACTCTTTTACAACATGATGCAGGTACATCTAGTCAACATGGAACAAAGAGGAGACTTGATTTGACCGATCAGCTTGAAAGTTAGATGGTTCTATATTTTATGGACTATATGTGTTGGACTTGACATATAAATTCTATGGACTATCTATCTCTAGTTTTACTTTGAACATGTTATTATCATATTTGTGTTTATTTATATCAGTTGACTTTAATATGATGATTATATGCACTCAATTATGATATCTTGTTATGTTCATTTTCATGATTATATGCACTCATACATTAGACTATTTATATTTTATCTAATTTTCAAGTATTACATGCACTATATAAATTCTTATCTAGAATAAAATTTAATATATATAATTTATCACATGGTTAGGTGACAAATTAAAACATTCCTTAAATAGTTTAGATCATATTCATAATAAATTAAGGGTAGGTAATTTTAACTATTTTCCAATTAGATAGCAAATATTTGAATCAATAAACAAAAAAACCATCTCCTTATATGTATAAAATGTATAATCTATACAATTGAATTATTATATAAAATGTGGTAAATACAAGACATGAAATGTATAATCTATAAAATTGGAACAAGCTATTTAAAAAGTGACATTGAACAAACATATATAATGTATAGCAAGATTTTTATTACAACTATATAATATGATGAAACATAAATGTGCATGTAGATACAATTAAAACTTATCAACTTTTAGGTGAAGACCAAAAATTGACATTTACATAGTCTCTTGATAAAATAATTTTTCAGTTCAACAATCACTTTGTAGATTGACTTGATGAGAACCTGCAAAAATAATTAATGTAACTACAATTTTTATGAGTCATTTAAGAAAAAAATTCACGCGAGAAAAGAATAGTATATAGTAAATTCCATACAAATTCAAAAGATGTTTTCCATAGGATGGATTAAGGGGACCTAAGAGGATATATAGCTTAAGGGGGGTCTTAAGAGAATGGCTTAAGGGGAGTTAAGAGGATGGTTTAAGAGGATGCATCTTATGAACCCTAGGATATGGCTTAACAGGTCCTAAGAGGATGGCTTAAGGGGAATTATGAGAGTCCTTTAATAGGATGGCTTAAGGGGATGTAAGAGGGTGGATTAAGGGGAGTTGATAAAATGACTCAAAGGGATGCAAGAGAGTGGATTAAGGGGAGTTGATAGAATGGATTAAAGGGATGTAAGATAGTGGATTAAGGGGATGCATGTCATGAACCTTACAATATGGATATTAATAGGCCCTAAGAGGATGGCTTAAGGGGAATTATGAGAGTCCTTTAAGAGGATGGCTTAAGGGGATGTAAGAGGGTGGATTAAGGGGAGTTGATAAAATGACTCAAAGGGATGTAAGAGAGTGGATTAAGGGGATGTAAGAGGGTGGATTAAGGGGATTTGATAGAATGGATTAAGGGGATGTAAGATAGTGGATTAAGGGGATGCATGTCATGAACCTTACAATATGGATTAACATGCCCTAAGAGGATGTCTTAAGGGGAATTATGAGAGTGACTTAAGGAATGCAAGATTATGGATTACAGGGATGTAAGAGGATATGACTTAAGGGTGCTTTAAGAGGATGGCTTAAGGGGATGAAAGAGGGTGGATTAAGGGGAGTTGATAGAATTACTTGAAGGGATGCAAGAGGGTGTATTAAGGGGAGTTGAGATAATGAATTTATACTATCAATTAAATGTATCTAGAACTATATATAGTTACCTATCTCTATATTTAAATTCCATTGTAATATATGTGCATCTCCTCTCTTGTTTGTAAAGCATATAATTTTGGGGGACCTGAAACAAAAAATGATATAAAACTTTAATTAGGAAATGATTAAATACAAATATATATATCAATTAACTATATAAACAACTAGATATACTTACCAATATTTATTTATTCTGTTGTACCATCTGCATCCTCTCTCTTTTTTAATGCATCTATGATTGTCTCATGATCATCCATTCAAAGTGTCCATAAAAATTTATTAGCACGCCTCCCTTGATATCTAACTAGTTTTATATTGGTTGCAAAAATAAAATGTGAATAATGTATAATCTTCTTGTCTTTCATAATCTTCAAATGCAGGCAAGCCATTCTTTCTCATCAAATATTTTTGAAGCCAAGTGCCAACAACAACC
>VDFB02044824.1:0-39143 GCA_007258455.2 Sequoia sempervirens | reverse complement strand
TCCTAAGTTAATCGTCATCATCCATTGTCGATACTTTCGATCAAGGTGGTTCGATTAATAAATCATCCATTCATCCCTTTAATCCGATCAATCAGCATCTAAAGGGTCATCTAAGATATTAATCTTTGAGGCAGAGTTGGTCTTTTCATCATCATTGGGTCCGTTCATCCCGGTCGATCGGTCCCTGATGGGTCGATCACGGTCGATCGGTCGGTCTGTCGGTCGCGTGGATGATGGGTCTTGGCCGTCGGTAGTGATCGTCCTTGATGATCGATCGATCGTCGTCGATCGTCTGATGGAATGATCGATGGAATTAGAATAAGATGTGGGTTTGGGAATGGAACAAAATTAAAGATGTCAAAATTAAATTAACGATAAACGTCGTCGTAGTTCTTCGTCATAAATCGATAGAATTTGATTCAGGAGCCTAATTGCGTCGATGTGAGGATCTTGTTGTTGATCAAGAGGTATGCGACATAGTCCCCTTGACACTATCGTGCTAGTAAAGCTTTCTCCACCCATTCCAAAATCAATCACCCCATTGGTTTATCCCCATCATGTCTTCATCTATGCCTAATCTTACTCCTTATGTTACTTTGACAAGGGATGTCCATCATACCATGTATCCTTCATCTACATCATCCTTATCCTAGTTTAGTCACAATACCCTATCTTGATCCCCATCCACATGTGCCCACTACCTAATCTCCATACCAATCCATTTCGACCCTAATCTACATTCCATGTGCCTATCCCTGGTCCGAACACACCCACCAGCTTACCTAATCCAATCACATCTTCCACATGTTGACCACCTCCATCTTTCCCATCCTCATCCACCATCCACCACCACCCCACTGTCCACCACCACCCCTCCTTGTGTCCATTCCACCATGCCATTACCCCTATCTTTAACCCTTCACCTAATCCCCATCTATTCCAGTCATCCCAATCCCATTCCCCTATCTAATCCTAGCCCACCAATCCCTAGTCCTAATCCCCCACTAATCCATACACCTTCATCCACTCCTACCACACCATCTCATCCTAGAGTATGCAAGTCTCTCATTTCAGAAGTTCTCCAAGGACTTATAACAAAGAAGACATCTCCCACTCCACACATTGCAGTCATGGAACCATGCCATCCCAACCCATCATCCATGGTCGTTAGTGACGAGACCCTTCTCCATCCAACACCTATCATTGATGATACCATCACATCCTCTGAATCCACTAAGTTCCCATCTCCTACCATCACATCCTCTGAATCCACTGAGTCCCCATCTCCTACCATCATGTCCTCTGAATCCACTGAGTCCCCATCTCCTACCATCACATCCTCTGAATCCACCAAGTCCCCATCTCCTACCATAACATCTACCAAATCCATTGAACACCCACCCCCTACTCCAAGAGCCGTTGAACCTATCGACAACACCCAAATCCAATCCACTTCTTCCACTCCTAGTATCCATTCCCAGGAATATCTTGAATCCTTCATCCTTCCATCTTCCCCACTTGCAGAGTCCCCCCATGACTCCATTATCATGCCTCCCGCACACAATGAGTCATGCCAAGAGCCTGATCCAAAGCATGTCGACATATCCCCTCCTCCAGATCAAGATCCTACCATCCCATCTAGTCTACCGCAAGATCACAGTCCCCCATCCATTCCATCCCGTGATCCTCTTGAGATTCAAGATTCTACTGCTCCACCTCTGTCTCCATTGCATGAGCCTGCTACCACAAAATTAGATCCTATCATATCCCATACTCCCTCTCCAGATACCACCCATCCAAATGCTGCTATCCCATCATCTCCTTCTCAGGATCCCCCATCATTGCCCTAATGCTATCCCCACACCGCTTGCATATCCCCTTGGTACTCTCACATTCTTCAATGGTGGCCTCCTTGTAGAAGAAAACACAGTGTATATACCACCCATCATCCCCCACCTAATAATGGACTCGCATCATGTTTTGAGGCAACAAAAATCCTATCATGGATGGAATGCTCAAGAACATGAACTATCAAGGAAAAAAGGTCTAGCCTTCATGAGCAAGGTATTTTAGAGCCCATCCAAGTCAAAGAACAAATCAGTATGCAAGATCTTGATCTATTCCCTAAGACCTACAATCCAAAACACATTGTACAACTGGACGCCCCTCAATGAGCCTTTTCCAAAGAAATGTCGCTCTTCCCATCAGCTTCCACCAAATCATATGTTGCCATCCCTCCTCCTATCGTGTATCACCTCAAACAACCATCCATACCTCCTTCATCTACTCCATCCATTTTGGGTCCTTACATCCCTCCATCCACCATCTCGTCCCTTCATCTACTCTATCCATCTTGGGTCCGTATATCCCAAGATCACCTCCTCCATCTCATCTTTTCACCCATCCAACACCTATACATGTCCTCCATCATAAACATCCCTCTCGCATATCCCATAATCAGGATCAACAAAGGCACATACCTAAACATCCCCCATCTACACGTAATCCCCATACTCCTACCTCCATTGCTCCACATCATCCATCCCCTCACACCCATCCCATTGCTAATAAATGCACTTTGGATGCTAACATAAAAATGCATAAATCCAAACATCCACATGAATCTAAAGCTCCTCGTGTCCCCTCTATACGACATGTTGAAGAAAAGAAAAATCAAATCCACAATCCAAATCAAACCCATCAGCCACAAAGGCCCACTAAAGCAAAAATCAAAACCATGTGGATCCAAAAGAAAAAAGATGCAATGCCATCAAATGAAAAATCTGTAAGGACATCCAAAGTTGCTAATCCAAAAGCTAATCATACCCCCCTTTCATCTCCTAAGTCTGTTTTGGGTCCCTATGTCTCGAAATTCACTATTCCATCTCCTCCATTATCCCCACATTCTCCATCCATTAGTCCTCTTATCTTTTCACATCCATCACCACATGTGCCAATGTTGGTCCTGAACTCATCTCCCCCATCACGTATCCACCCCATCATTTTATCCATACCATTTCCAACATCCCACCCATTATCCCCCATATCTTCCCCATCAAATCCCTCTCATTCATCCTCTAGCATAATCCATTTATCCTAAGGTTGTACCAACATCCAACAGTCGGTTCGAACATGAGCTCTTGATACCTAATATAGAACTTGATGCTTGAGTCCTTCATCCATATCCTTATCGCATGTCTTATAAATCCACTTATTCACCTCCCTATCCTTATCCATCTCCTTCCGCATACTATCCAAAAAGTCCAAAAATCCAAAAAAGTCAAAAAAATCAAAAAATCCAAAAAAGTCAAAAAAATCCAAAAATCAAATAAAAATCAAAAATCAAAAAATAAAATAGTAAAGAGAAAAAATTCATCCAATAGTGAAAACTTGGCAAACAAGCGCCTTGGATAAGTACCATGATGAAAACCTGGAAAACAGGCGTCATGCGTAAATCCCCATCTGCACTTGGGGGCAACTTCCTGATTTGCGTCCCCTCCATCCACTTTGCTTCTAGCTATGCACCAGTCTCCATCCTATACATCCTTTTCATTCATCCCCTCCATCCTCCCTATCTTACACATTTTTCTTGGCATATCTCACTGATCCCCATTCTTCCATCCTCCTTGTGATCTTGGTAGCAATAGGGGCAAACATATAAGCATGCTTTGGACACCTCTTAGCATACATCTCCCTCATCTGCATACTATCCCAACTGTCATTCACACTCATCTACCTTCCTTGTCCATCTGTCATGCTACCCTTAATCTCCCTTCCTTATCCATGCATCCTATCTTCATCCATCTCACTCCTTTATTTTCCTATCCTTCTCTATTGCATCCTTCATGCCTCCTCGCACATGACATATCTAGAGTGGGGGCATCTATCTTCCTTTGTGATACAGTCCTTGGAGACATCATCCATTCCATCATAGCATCCCTTCCATCTCCCCATCATTATCTTCCTGTCCATTTATCTCTATCCACATCCCATCTCTTAATCCCTTGTCATTGGCTACTCCCCATACAATCCATTATCCTCTATCTTATCACTTTTGCTTCTTTTACACATCTTTTCAATCTCCTATCCTTTTTCATCATGCAGCTATCCGTCATGCCATCCTCCCACTTCATCTTTGATGATTTGGATAACTATCCCATCCCTGAGCTTTATATAGTCACTATCCTCCAATCCAATCCAACTGGTCTATCTTGTCCCATCGTGTCAGTCCAATCATTTTAACCCCTTATCTAAGGTTATCTCATCATCTTTCATCCATCACTTGTCTTTGGCCTTCTATCGAACTACGTCGCCCCTGCGCTTTCACGTAGGCAAGGTAGATCATTTGATCTACCCCTGGGGTTCCATCATCGATCTTCATTGTCCACTTTGTCCCTTTATCGCCTATCATCAATCTTTCTACTTTGTCCATCTTATCCTTTATCATCTATCATCAATCTTCCTACCTTGTTCCTATTTGTCTGTCCCGTCTTTATCATCCATCGAGGTCTCCTATCTTGTGTCATGTCTCTCGTGTCACGTCGTCAAGCTATGCCCTTATCTAGCTGGATCTTAACAAATGGAATTCACTTGTATCATCAAATCCAATCAGTTTTGAATATCCTGCGTCATATCAATCTTTTAATTTAGTATCCATCATCGGTCTCAACAGAATGCATCCTTCCTAACAGACCTCATCAATCCCATCCATCCCATTGATTGATCCTATGGCAAAGGACATTTGAAATTAATTGTGATCTTTTGATGCTTTTGGCTTTTGTTTATCATTTGAGCTCCCTATCATCACTTGTCATGGTTGCCTTGATCCATCATATCATGGTGTGCTTTGACTAGTCAACATAGGGGTGTATCTTGATCTTTTCTGTCTTCTCGGTTGTCCCACATAGTACCCACCAAGATCCCTGAGGTCTTGTGTTATGTTGGGGCATCCTTGTGTGCTTGTGGTTATCCCAATACCTGGCCCGACCAAGGTCACCATGACTTTGGGGTGTTGGGATAGCCTTCTTGTTTGTTATGTTTGTTTTATGCTTTAGACACTAACCCGCCTTGGTTCTTCATACTTTGGCGTCTTGTGTCTTATGCTATAGCAAAAATCAGTGCTCCAAAGATGGCAAATTGCATTAGGATTGCATTTCATTTTCCATTCTATCGTCTGACATGTATCCCCCCATCCATTCATCCTTCATCATTATCTCACATCTCTATCCAATCCCCATCCATTCCATTTAGCCTCAATCACCTAATCAAACTTTGGTCTTCTCCCCATCATCATCATCATCCATTAGTATCCTTCCCTCATCAACAACACTTTCATCATCATCATCGGGAGGTATTCTTCCCTATCCTTTAGTGGTGTTTTGGGATGTATCCTTCCCTCATCAATACCACTCAGTGGGATGTATCCTTCCCTATCCTAGTGTTGTTTCGAGATCCCTCATTGACAACACTCCATCCTTCATCAACCCCCTTTTGGCTTGTACCTTGACTGGGGCAACATCACCTTTTGTCATCCATTTGTGCTTCATCATCTTCATTTTGCATCATCTTCCTCATCTCCTTCATCACTTTCCCCTTGCATCATCTCCTCCATTTCAAGAGCCCACCTGTGTTCTCTTGAACCCACATGTCCTCTCGAGGGGGCATCCTTCATCCCTAATTTTCATCATCTTTTTCCCTTCCTAATCATTCAAAGGAATGACTGGGGCATTTTTCCCAATCTAACCATCTTCTTCTAGGTTTTATGTTTTAATGATCTTTGAAATGATGCTACTTCGTAACACCATCTCAAAGAGGGGAAAAATGTAGACATCTAAATTTGGACACTTAATTTATCCAAATTCATCCCCTTTTGTCTTATTTTCGTTAATTAAGTAATACTGCTATTATTTAATTAATATCTTTAATTCTGCCAAATCCCTAAGGTATTTAATCAATAATACCTTATCTCTTTAATTCTCCTTCCATCAATTGAATTAAATAAATATTCCATTTATTTAATTCCCTTTATGTCACATCCTCCATCATTTTTATCTTATCCTAATCCATCTTCTAATCTCATCATTAAGGTGTGCACATGCCTAATCCTTGATTAGGATGTGTCACATCCTCCAACTTTTGCAAGTTGGCCTCTAATCTCTCTTAGCCACCTAACCTTCCTCTAACCCCTCATCAACTTGTCTAATCACCCCTTTAGTCAACTCTTCCCATCCCCAAGGAATTTTTAATTCCTTTTGTCTTCCCAAAGTCCTTTGAGGAATTTTTAATTCCACTCTCATCTTTCAAGGAATATTAAATTCCTTTTCTCTTCCCCATGTCCTTTATGACATGTGTCCTTGGTCAACCTTATTAAAGGCTTTCTCCTTTTGGGCAAGGCACTCCACTTCCCCATGTGAATTTTTAATTCACTTTTAATCCCCCAATGCACTCTAAAGGAATTTTTAATTCCTTCACTTCTTCCCACATGTCCTCTCTTTATTTTTTATTCTTTCCATCTCCCCATGAGGATATTTGAGGAATTTTTAATTCCTCACATGTCCTCTCACCCACATGGGACAAGGACATCCTTTATGAGGATATCTTGACCAAATCCCTATGGTCCTTTGAAGTACATCCATGTCATGTACTTCTCTTCCACCTCATGTCCACCTCATCTTTCTTAAGCCTCTCCCCATGCCACATGTCAAGATGTGAGGGCTTGTGAGTTCTCAACTCACCTTAGCCCTACATCTTGATCATTGGTGGCTCAATCTTGGCCATCCATCTCTTCTAGGAATTCTCAAAATTCCTATAAATACCCCCTCTTTTCTTTCATTTTGAGGGAGATCATTTTGCTATCCAAACTCTTGCAATTTTATTTCTCAATCTACACTTAGCCATTTTCATGCTTTCATCCATTTCCATCCATCCTCACATCCTCATCTAGTTTGCATATCTTGCCATCCAAGGAGCATACACATCAAAGATCGAAGGGCCAACCAAAGGATCGATTCGAGACAAGGTATAAGGTTTCATTTGTTGCTTTTATCTTGTGTTGATTCCAGCTTAGGCTAATCTTGAGGTGTAGGTTATTTGGTGTTTATTTGCACTCTTTAGTTTGCTGCTCGTTTTCTAACGCATATATTCGACCTATCACAGAAACATTTCAAATTCTCAGTTGTAGGTTGAGCAACAGTTGGAATTCTTTGTGTCAACTTTTTGAAGTGAGCAATGAACTCGCACATAGGCATGTGGGATTCCTTCTTCAACTGGGTGAGTTGAGCCAACAAATCATGAGTATCTTCAGGAGGTTTGAACCTTTCTTCAAACTTGGCTATGAGAGTTGCCCAGTTTGTGATGGTACTTGGTGCCAGACAATAAAACCAATCTGCAGCAACACCTTATAGAGTCTCCACAAACAACCTTATAGATACATCTTCAAATTCAACACCATGAACTCTACAAGCGATGTAGAAAGCAACAACGTGCTCATTAGGATGTTGTTGTCCATCACCAAAGAACTTGGGAAAATTCTTTTGTGAGCCTTTAGGAAGAGCATTTGTAGGGGTAGAGCTAGAATCAACAAACCAAAAACATTTCCCCAAGGACCTTGAGCAACCATTTACATGTCCTTGGTGAAAGCTTGAAAAAATTACAAGAAAATAAATTATAATGAAAAAGGACACGGGTATACTTCAAATGAAAGTATGAGGCTTTTGAATGCGTATCGTGTCCCTAGCAGAGTCACCAAAAAATTGTTGGGTGAAAATTATGTAATCCTCTTTTCAATAGATTACACAAGTAGAACTTCAACCACAATTATGTGAGATAAAATCTCTCCTCTCAGAAAGGGGAAGAGCCATTCTTACTACTAATAGAAGCTATAGTAAAACTAATTAAAGTATTTACACAATGCACACTATAATTACGAAATGGGGGGTGTGTGTTGCATTCATGCTTCTCTCTTTTTTTAGAGAAGATGTTTTACAATGCTTCACTGTTGGAAGTTACAAATTCATGATAACTCTAAACTAACACATTTGAGTAGTAATGCCAATATCTCTATCTTGTCAAAGAAAAGCGTAGAGATACCAAATGTAATTAACAATAAACAAGTAAAAGAAAAGGGAAAGCTCATGAAGGCACAAAGTTGTTCCATAGCTTTTTTAATGATGGATCTGTGAGAGACGTATCGTTTGTTGCATTAGAAGCACAAATTTTTCTTAGACACAACAATTCCTCGAACAACATGAATGATTACAAGTGCAAAGTCTTGTAGATCACTCAACAAAAGTATCCAAACATAAACTTAAATCCAAATAAGGAATGTAACACAAAGTTTACATAAATTACTTGAGGCCCTTCAAATATCATCCACTAATCACCACCAAATAAGATCAATTCATAAATATCGAATCCAACAAAAAGTCTGGTTTGCAATTGTCTTCTTTATTGATCAAATTTCATTCGCAAAGCATGAACACAAAGTTTCACAATTTTGCTTCAAAAAGGGCAACACTTTGTTGCAAAATACTAAAGGTTCCCTTTACAATAGAAATACCTCATATTTATAAAGGAGAGGGATGAGAAAAATTAGGAAATCAATTGAGAAAAGTTAGGAAAGTTAGGTGAGTTAATTTAGGAAAATATCACCTAACTTTGACTAAAGTCAAAATGTAATTTGTCTTCAAGAAACTACATCTTTGATTTTTAGTGTAATTAGATTTTGAGAAAAGACATTTAAGATGTCAGAAACTATTTACAAGATGCGTAAAGGAAAGCATCAGAAAGTTCAACATTGGAGATCAAGAATCTTCATGGTTCCTTGCTTGGGCGCGGGTGTCTTCATATTTCTTCCTGGTCTCTTGTATGAACGCATCATTTGGGCCGACTGTGTAATCTACAAGGGTGTGAACTCTTGTGATCGACCTTTTGACAGATGAATAGATTTTCTTTCACCCATGAAGATGTGCCTATCAAGTGTCAGTTGTATATCACAAATGACATGTATTGAGGCTCTGGAAAAATTGGCATCCTCAACTTGTTGCATGACTGATTCTTTGTAGATTTGGAATAGTTCACTGGATCAGAAGATGTCACCTTCAGAATCACTTGATGAAATATGGAAGGAAACTGCAAGGATGGTGAATCAACAGGAGTTATCAAAAAAAGAAACATTAGGAAGCGTGAAGCAAGCAAATGATGTTGAGCAAGCGTGAAACGAGCAACGAGGCACAAAAAATGATGCAGGAGTGAAGAAATGGGGTCCAGAACAAAAATAGAGGAAGTTTGAAGAGACTATGTTAAAAACTGCCAAAAGTGTAAGGGCGTTGAAAATCAACGCCCTTGCACTTAGAAAGGTGATCCTAGGTGTAAGGGTGTTGAAAATCAACGCCCTTACACTTAGCACATGTAAAATTGTGAAAAGTGCACAAGAGACAAAAATCACTGCCCTATACAAATTTGACTAAGTATAGATAAAAAGTGCACAAGCGCTAAAAATCAGTGCTTGTGCACCAAAAACTAACTTTTGACTAAAGTGCATAAGCAGTGAAAAACATAGCTTCTACACCAAAGAAAAACTTTGACAAAAGTGCACAAGTGCTAAAAATCAAAGCTTGGTGAGTTTCCAGCTTGATGGAGAATGAGTGAAAGGTGAAATGAAGTGAAGGAATGAACTAAAAGTCAATTAAAATCACTTGAAAGTGATTTGGGAGTGTCATAAATGAACAAAAGTTGTGCAACTAATTAAGGCATAAAAAGTGGCATGAAACTGAGAAAAGTGCAAAACATTGAAAAATCACCGCCCAACTCAAAAAAAGGCTAAGTATGGGAAAAAGTGCACAAGCGCTAAAAATTAGAGCTTGTGCACCAAACTAACTTTTCACTTAAGTGCAAAGGCGCTGAAAAAACCCACCCTTGCACTTTCAACACTAAGAAAATTTTATGAAAAAGTCAATGCGCTTTGTCCAGAGCTTTTGCACTTTCAACACTTCAAAAAATTTCTAAAAAGTTAGTGTGCTTTTGTCCAGAGCTTTTGCACTTTTGACACTTAGAATTTTTTTTGAAAATATTAGTGTGCTTTTGTCTGGAGCTTTTGCACTTTTCACAATTTCACTAAGTATCAACAATGATAGTTTGCGAAGATACTCATTTCAAAGGTCTTTGCTAGACGAGCATAGAGGGACGCTCAAACGGACTGTTTGAGACTTTGGAACACAATTTGAGGTGGATTGAAAATCACCTCCTTTTGTGTGCTTGAACATCATGAACCTATGAAACGAACAAGTTTCATAGGCAGCTATCCATGGAACGAGCACTGCTAGATTCTATGATAACACAACCAAACTGAAAAAGTAAACAATACTAATATGAAGCAGATGGAGAACTGACCATAAGGAATCCACACAACCACTTGTTCAATGGGGGGAAAGAGATTACAACAATGAATAATTCATCCGCTTTTCAGCAAGCATCCACTTAGTAGTTGGGATTCAACACTTAAACAATGGGTGAGATATGGGAGACTTAATTATTCTTTTCTCTACACTAGTGGTAAACCATCAAGGGGTTACAATATGTGAACAAATAACACAAGTAAATGCAACAATTAAATGACTGGAATAATACTACTGCTTATAGTCTTACAATATCAAAATAACTACAAAATTACAAGTGTTTTCGATATTAACAAAACACAATGATATACGATGGTTTTTCCACACTTATAATCTCTCAAAAATTGAAAATACAACCCCAAATCTGAACTGATATAAATTTGATATGACAAATAAAAAAATGTAATATTCAAAACCAAGAAACATATCACACCAAAATGCTCACCAATTCCACAAAACTCCTTCAAATTACTTGAGACAATTTACTAAAGCTTCTAAGGGGAATGGTGCACAAGTTCCAACCCTAAAACCACTTCAAAAAGCTGAATATTATTTACTACACAAATTTCAAGACAACCAACAATGGTACAACCCTCCTAGAGTGATGACCTTCAAGGAAAATTCAAGGTCTTCATCATAAACATGAAATTTTCACCTAAATCTTCACAATGAAACTCCATATGTACTTCTGGATGAAGCACACTCTTAATCAACCATCTAGGGAACCATAGTTTCAGGCCCGAAGAATGGAGTAAAATTGCTAAGCTTCCCCTTAGCTAGGTTCTGATATCAATTCAACAACATAACTTTACAATATTTTCCAAAGATGAGAATGAATGAGCAAGGCATCAATAAATAGGCTCTTTAGCTAGAGAATGAATCAACTTGAAACTCCCACAAGAAACTCTTCAGCTTCCTCCAAGGGGCACCACCTCTCATGTTGCACTTTATTTGAATTAAGAAAACATTAATCATCTCCCTCTAGGCGTCCATTTACAAGTTGCACAATAAAACATTTAATATAAATATTAAATGCTCAAATCAACCCCTTTATTTCTCCTTTTTAAAAACAACTTGAAGTTGTTGCCTAGGCACAAGGTACAAACTCAAATTATAAAATTGACTAAGTGTTGAAACTCAGTCCAAAGGAGAGATAGAAGCCAAAGCCAAAACCAACACCCAAACTGATTCTGCCCAAATAGAATGATTACTTGAGCTTAGCTGCTGATAATGCCACTACCACAATAAACTTACTAAAAATAGCCAATGCCAAAAATAGTAAGTTAACTTCAAATTCAATAGAAGACCACATTGAATAGCCTCACTGCCCAAAATAGAAATGTGAACTGTAGATGGTTGAACTATTGCTAGAATGATATTGCTAAAAAAAGAACATACTAAAAATAGTAAATTTTGAAAATTTGCTCAACTCACTTTGCATGTTATATCATTGTGAAGCTTTCTGTAAACCCAGAAAGAATCCGCAATCCAAATCTCGAAACTCCAATGTGCTGGCTAAAAATAGCAAGTTCTGGAAAAGGTTGTCTAATGGAGGTGCATGTCACACCATTATGAAACTCTCCAAAAACCCAGAAAACTCCACCAGACATGCATCAGAAACTCGTATGTGCAAACCTTCAAAAATGCTTCAGAACCCCAATGAGATAGGAAACCCTAGTTTTACCTCTGATGAGCCTATGAGCTTCTAGAAATAGGCTATCAGTCACCAAAGGGCGTATAGCTAAAATGGGGACATTACATTGCTCCCTAAGGATGGTGATAAGTCTTTAATTAAAAATTGGACCCATAACCTTGTTAATTGTCTCATATAAAATATTAGCCAAGATTTTAGCTCTTATACTAGTGAACATCCTTCCCAACTTCATTAGCTCTATCCAAACTAGCTTTATTAAAGGAAAATACATTCTAGAGAACCTCATTACTAGCTGGGAAGCTACGAAATGGGCCAAAAATTCTAAACAAAACTTTAGCATTCTCTTACTTGATTTTGAAAAAGCATATGATAGAGTGGAGTGGTCATTCTTGATAATGACCCTAGAATCATTTGGCTTCCCAAAGGACTTTTGTCAAATGGTCAAAAGACTATTAAATGATGCTACTTTTCAAGTTGATGTTAATGGATCCCTTTTTGACCCATTTCTTTGGAAAGGTCTTTTAGACAAGGATGCCCACTTGCTCCTACACTTTTTGTGATAGCTTCTGATGCTATCTTATATATGCTAAGAGATTCATCTCGTTGGTGTTTTTACATACCCAAACTGATCTCACAAACAACCTATGGAATTGTCATCTTCAAATGGTCAGCTATTTGGAGGGATTGGCCAATGAATAAGTGAAAGTCACAACAACTTTCCTCCTGCACTTTGGGCTCTGCAAAAATCAGGAGGGTGATCCCTACAATGTATTCAAGATGCCTTGTGCCAATTCACCTTTCACATTGCAAATAACAGATTCATTCCAATAATTACTACTTAATAGATACAAATCTTAATTTAGACTTGGTAGATCTTTAAGCTTTTAACATTCAAAGCAAGGGAATGTGAGTTTCAACATGAAACTTCATGAAATAGAACCTCAACTAAAGTAGAAATTTAATAATTTTTCTTTGACTGTGAATGATCCTAGAACTTATAAATTAAGACACCAATTGATAACCAATGCCTTATCTTAGGGCATGGAGTTGAACTTACTGCAAACCATGATGCATGACAATATTTAACCCTAACATTAAAAGCTACTGCAATATTGCATTGCAATATTAACATTTAACATCCTGAAACCAAAACTACTTATCAAATCCAAACATCAATTACACAAATATATGCTTCTATTAAGGTAATCTAACTAATTCTTTGAATCAAAGCCTTAATAAAGAACACACACCATTGGAAATACAATATAGACCAGGCGAAAGATCTTTGATCATATTCATTGAAAACTTGTGCAAATAATACAATGGAGAGAAATGGCTTCAAAACTTTGCCATCGAAAGATCTATAATACAATGGTGAAAGATCTTTGATTATATTCATTGAAAACTTGTGCAAATAATACAATGGAGAGAAACAACTTCAAAAAATTTCCATTCTATTCAAAATATGCTAGTGCTGTCATACAACATTAAAGCTTCCAAAAATTACCAACTCTATAACTTAAAACAAGACTCAAAACTAATGCTCTATGCTTGCATTATAAATTCCCTCAAGGATCAATCAACAATCCCTTGTCAATAACTGTGAATTCTCTTTTATAAAAATAAGGGAGCAAACAAGCTTTGGGAAAATTGACACTTGTCATATATTCATTTGACTATTTCAATTATATTCCAAAATACAGTTACATTTTCATTTCATGGGGGAATATCTAGATGAGAAAAAAAAAATTTCATTTGCTGATGAAGATATTCTCGCCTTCCAAAAGGCACTCAGTCGAAGAAGATAGTTGTTCCATGAGCAAGACATTCTTTTTACATTTTTTCCACGTGCTTCTAAAATTGCAAGACATAAAGCATAAAAGGGGAAAAGACAAAGAAAGACTTCCACATCAACATTCATTTTTTAATCGACAAGGAGACAATTTTTAAACATCGATACAACATAGGCTTAATCTATAAACTTTTCAAACCATGCATTGTACTCCTCCTCACTTGGCCATTGGACCTCAAATAGTTTATGCATCTTAGTGTTGTGTGCATTATACCTTGCATCTATGAAGGCCCTGGTTTCCTTGAAAAAGACATCCAAATTTATCTCCATCTTAGATAACTCATCCAAAGAATTATTTAACTGAGAAAACTCTGCTCTTCCATCTTTATATATAAATGTTGACATTGATGGGACAATTGTCCCAAATTCATCCTTCCATTTAGTGAAATCTTTTACTTCTCCAACATCATTTAGAATCTTGGGAATATTATTCTCCTCCATATCTCTGAATAATTTCAGCTTTCCCTTGAACTGCAAATCAAGTCTGCTTTCGAAAGAAGAAATTTCCCCAAGCAATCAAATTTCTTTGATCAATTGTGGCACATTAGTGGAAACTTTTGGATCACCTTCCCTACCCGTGTCCATTTCTTTTAATGCTCCTACCCTTGGGCTCTACTTAATCCAGGAATTTTGAAGGCTTCTTGAACCTGTGAATGCTTCCTATAAGCTTCATGAATGTTTTTGTAAACATTCCATACATTGTCCAATTTATGCAAAATACATGAAATTCTGTGACCCAAAGTATCGTCTATAACATTTGTCACAACCTTCTTAGCTTTTGCTTCATTTTCTTTAGCTATTTTCAACTCTCTCTTCAAACTTTGAATTCTCAAAGACAATGTTTCATTTAATTAGGATTCATAATTAGGGTTAGGGTTAGAGTTTGGGTTCAATAAGGATTAGGATTAGAGTTCAATTAGGGTTATACTATGGTTCAATTAAGGTTAGGTTATGGTTCAATTAAGGTTAGTGCTCAAATAGGGTCAGGGTGAGGGTTAGTATTAGGGTTCAATTAGGGTTAGGGTTATTATTTAATTAGGATTCAAAATTAGAGTTAGATTTCAATTAGGTTTCAATTAGAACAAGGGTTAGGGTTTAATTATGCTTAAGGTTTGAGTATAATATAGGTAAGTATTCAATTAGCATTAAGGTTAGGGTTCAATTAGGGTTAGGGTTACGATTATAGTTCTTTGATAAAGCTTGAGATAAAGGTAAGGGTTGGGGCTCAAATAGGGTTAGGGTTAGTGTTCATGTTAGGGTTTAATTATGGTTAGGATTGATAAAATTTTAGTTAGAAGGAGGGTTAAGGTTCTAGGGTTAGAGTTAGAATTAGAGTTAGGGTTACAATTAGGGTTTAATTAGGGTTAGGGTTACACTTAGAGTTAGTGTTAAGGTTCAAGTAGGGTTAGGGTTAGTATTCAATTATAGTTTTAATTAGGTTTAGAGTTAGAATTATAATTACAATTAGGTTTGAATTTAGGTTACAGTTAGGCTTCAATTAGGATTATGGTTAGGTTAGGGTTTAATTAAGGTTAGGGTTATTGTTAAGGTTCAAGTTCAGGTTAGGATTTAATTAAGGTTATTGTTAGTGTTAAGGTTAGGGTCAAGCTTAGGTTTTAATTAGGATTAGAGTTATGGTTAGGGTTCAATTAGGGTTAGGGATATGATTATAGTTCCAAAATAAACCTTTGGGTTATGATTAGGGTTCAATTAGGGTTAGAGTTAGGCTTAGGGTGAGATTAATTAGGGTTAGGGTTATAGTTAGGATTCAACTAGGGTTAGGGTTAAGGTTGGGGTTAAAATTATAGTTCTAGAATAAACCTTGGGGTTAGGGTTAGGGTTGGGGTTTAATTAGGGTAAGTGTTAGGATTAGGGTTAGGGTTAGGGTTAGGGTGAGTGTTAAATTAGGGTTAGGGTATAAATAGGGTTAAGGTTAAAGTTACAATTAGGGTTAGGGTTAGGATTACAATTAAGATTAAGTTCAATTAGCATTCTAGGATAGAGCTTGGGGTTTGAGTTAGGGTTCTAGGATAAAACTTGATGTTACACTTAGGATTAAGGTTAGGGTTAGGATAAAGGTTATAGTTTGGTTTAGTATCAATGTTTGCATTAGGGTTTTATTAGATCAATTAATTTATAAATCCTTTAATTTAACATTGTTTTAAACTCTAACCCTAACCATAACCGTAACCCTAACACTAACCCTAAACCTCACCCCAACCCTAAAACTAACACTAATTCTAACTCTAACTCTAATCATAACCTTAACACTAACACTATTTCAAAACATAACCCTAACTCTAAATCTATCTCTAACTCTAACTCAAATTGTAACTCTAAATCTATATCTATCCTTAACCCTCGCCCTAATTCATACCTCTAATTATAACATGAACCCTAACCCTAATTTTAACCCTCGTTATAACCCTATGATAGGAAATAGGTGTTGTACACCTTGCATAATATTTATAATTTATTATGTGTGTGGTACGCTTATGGGGACCTAGAAGTATGTGCATCACTAGGAGTTAACATTATTGGGGCCACTTTATGTTGTATGTAAGATTGAGACATAAGTTAAATGTAAGTTGTAAAAATGTATTTATTTAATATTGGGGAAAGTAATTTAATAAGTACCCAATATTAAATGTGGGGTCATGGTTTTGTAATCTCATGGTTTTAGTCACATGGTTTTATGTAATACCACTTGGTGGGTTTGTGTGAGCTTATTTCTATAAAAGCAAACACAAGGGCAGTTGTCTAAGGTTGGCTAGTTGGGGTTTTGAGCCTTCTGTTGAAGAGTGCATATGTGAAGCATGGCATGGGATGTGCGGTTACATGTTTGGACACATGGAGGATGCATTGAGGAGGCTTGATGTTTCAAAGGTGTTCATGGAGGCTCTGAAGATGTATTGTAATGATTATTGCTAAATAATATATGAGTCATGAATGCTTTTGGAGACTAGGTCTTTTCCTCTTGAGGGTTTTCCTAGGGTATATCTTGTGTCATCTTTTGATGGGTATGTTGTCTATTCTCTTGCATATGGATTCTAAATACTTATTTGCATTGATTGAACTCTTTTGGGCTATGTAGAAATTGTCATTAGATGGCTGCAAGTTTCATTTCATCCTAACCCTAAACCTAACCCTAGTTCTATCTCTTATTGTAACCTTGACCCTAAACCTAATTCTATATCTAACCCTAACCCTAACCTTAATCTTATCCCTTGTCCTAACCTTAATCTTAACCCTAACCCTAACCCTAATTATATCTTTAACATTGACCATAACCCTAACTATAAATTTAACCCTAACCCTATCCCTAATCCTAACTCTAATTCTAACCCTAATGCTAAGAACAACCCTAATTATATATCTAACTATAATCTTAACCCTAACCCTAACCCTAACCCTAACTATAACCATAACACTAACCATAACTCTAACCCTATTGCTAATCCTCTCTCATGATAATCCTAACCCTAATCATAACCCTAACCCTAATCTTAAGCCTAACCCAAACCTTAAACTTAACCGTAACCATAAGCCTAACCCAAATTATATCTCTACCCATAACCATAATTCTAATCCTAACCCTAACCCTAACCCTAACTTTATCCCTAACCCTAATTCTAATTCTAACTCTAATCCTAACCCTAACCCTAACCCTAATCATAACCCTAATCCTATCCCCAACTCTAACTCTAATTCTAATCCTAACCCTAACCCTAATTCTATCTTTATTCATAACCATAATCCTAACCCTAATTCTATCTCTAACCCTAACCCTAACCCTAACCCTAACCCTAATCCTAACCTTAAACCTAACCCCATCCCTAACCCTAACTCAAATTGTACCCCTAACCCTAACCCTAACCCTACCTTAACCATAATTCTAAATATAACCCTAATTCATTTAATGTCTTACATGTTGCATCGCGAATGCTACTAGCATATATAAATATATTTAATAATATATAAAATACGTCGAGAGATATTCTTCTCTAGATGTCTATTGCACTTTTATGTGAGAATTGATTAAAAATAGACACCTCCAAAAAGATATCTCTTGATGTATTTTATATATTATTAGTTCGTGCCAAGGAGGAATACTAATGCATTCATCCAATTTATTAGTTGTCAACAAATGAACCAATGAGATGATAGAATTAAAATAGTTTGACCAAGTTTTCTAATGTATATTTTTCTCATTAAAAAAATTACTTTAAACTAATTTATCTATCATTCTATTGGATAATAATTGTGAATAGTAATATTAGTGTGATGTAAGCTATGAAATTTTTTAACTATTAATTTTAAGTATAGAAAGTTAATAGTGCAAATGCATTTTCATGTCACTTTCCAATTCTATTTATTGTCCTATTTGATAGATTTCATTTTTTTTATTTAAAAGATTGTGAGCTAATGAATATAAATAATTTAATCATATTTGAGACAATTTTAATTTATTGAATAAGTGAAATAGAGAAAATATGAGAAATTGTGATTAAAATAATTAATAATAATATAAAATAAAATTTATATCTATTAATTTAAAATATTTTAAAAACTAACAATAAAAAATAATGAATAATATTTTTTTTTGACCAATTTTATATTTATTTGTTTCATATAGTTTCCTCAAAAAACACTATATATGTAAATTCTAACATTTTTTATCAATTTAAAGTTAAATGCATTCATGTTCAAATGCAATTATGAATTACATCATATTTAGAGCTTTAATTCTCATTTTGACATTGCCTCTCTTCCATTAACATTTGCAACATAATTATAAGTTTTGTTGGATTAGGTTCTTTTATTTAAACTTTTAAACATCCTTTAGAAGATTTTTTTAAAAGTAACTCAACAAATTTCATTTTATTAGCAGTGTTAGCAAATTAATTATAGACATAATAGGTGGCAAAATATTTCCACTAGACTTAGAATACATTATTTTTTATGGTTGAATTTTAATCATATTAATTTCTTGAATAATATTGCATAATGTTGTATATATCATGATATTAAAAAGACATACAAATATGCCTACCAGGGATCAAGTCTTGCTGAGTGCAAAGGCTCCGACATCGAAAAAAGGATGAGGCCGAGATTGTGCCCTAGGCGAATTTGGCGGAATGGATACCCCTCAGTCCTTGGCTCTTAGCCGAAGAGGTTCAACCCAAGAAGGCTCGTGCTCCCGTATCAATAGCTAAAAATGATTTGTGGATGACCTCCATAAAAAACAAAAAAGTGCAAATCTTTGGTGAGATATGTCACCCAACAAATTGAATCAATATTAACTTCATTGATAAGATATATATAATCTTATCTTAAACAAAATACAGAAAAATCTTGTCATATAGTTTCTAGAAGAACTCAATAATTGTTTTAAATAATATGAAACAATACTTGTTTGTAATGTTTGGTGTAAATCAAAATTGTAAGAAACGAATCTAATTTACCTATGGTGTATTCATACCTTTAATCTCAACATATGCCCACAAATAAGATAACACACATTATAATAGACACATGATTATTTGAAATCAAATCATGCAACTATTCTATCTAACAATATGTCTTGTTAAATATATACATGCTTGTAAATATTGACAACATTAACCAGTTTGTTCAATATAAATAAAATAAAATATTGACCACATTAATGCTTTTAACATTAAAAATAAAAACTGTGACAAATATTTTGCAAAGAATCATTAAAAACTAATGAAAAACTATAAACAAATTCTAGGTAAGGAAAAAGATATTTCAAACCTAATTAATATTGCAATCAGATACCGATGGCTAGAGTATTTTTTATGACAGGTGCTAATAATGACGAGTTCGCCAAAAGTGAAACATATAATAAGAACCCACGTGAATAATTCCTCTCTAAAGTCATTGAAAATAGTATTAAATAATTCTTTGCTTTTTCTTGTAGCCAAAGGAAAAGATAAAATAACTTCTATCGGTTTAATGTTTGGTGGCGTGTAGACAGACGAATCCATTATGGACATTGTTTTATTGAATGTAGAGATTTGAACGACGAAAACAATAATTTAAGCACGAAAAAGATTGCGTAAAAGCGAAGGATAAACACAAATCTTTAATTATTTAGATAAGAGCAGACTTTTTTGATCGAACGCAGAATGAATGCTTCGTTTCCGTCAAGTAACGTACTCTTTGAGGCCTTTAAGTCTCTCCATTGTTATTGTCATTTATTATGTACCAGTGCAAGGAATGGCAAGAGGGGCCACTCGTACCAGAGGTAAATATGATCCAATCATTAGACTTTCCCTGTAATTAAGTCCTTGAGTTTTTCTGTAGCCATTGTTTAGGTCTGCAATTTTTCTGGGTTTTCTAGTTCGGTTTTTTTCTTTTTCAAAACACGAGTCTTGGGATCTTTTTTTAGGTCTCTGGAAATTTCTTTTCCTCTGTTTGTATTTTCCAGTTTTCAGGCTTATTTTTTCTACTTTGGCGCACAGTATTGTCGTGGATTGTAGAACTGGTAAATTTAGGTGTGAATTGTAGAATTGATAAAGTTAGGGTTGAAGGAAGATCCCAGGTGTGCTTTGTGAAATCAGGGTTTGAAGAAAAATCTGAGTTTGAAAGAAGAGTCCAGGTGGGGTTTGTGATAGTAGGGTTTGAAGGAATACTCTAGGGGTGTTTTGGCTTGTTTTCTGAATTGAATTCTGGTTATTCTTCAGCTTTTGAAGGAAGACTCAAGGTGGGTTTTGGCTTTTTTACTTGATTCGATTCTGGTTATTTTTTATAGGGTATCTTGTACAAGGTTTGGGATACTCGTATAGAGCGAGTTAATTTTGTTCTGGCTTTGCGGTTTTTTAAGTCATATTGAATGTTATATTTATCTAATTAAACCATTTCGCGCCGTTCTAGGCTTTTTGGTTATGGATTTCATAGGGCTGAGACAGTGTTTCTGAGATTGTCATATAAATATTTTAGACTGCAGATTGATCTGCTTTTTTTCCCTTTTTAAGTCTGGGTTAGAACCCCATATTGTGGAGCTGTTCAAAGTGAGGGGATTTGAAAATCAGGTAGATTGGCTTTCAACATAGCTCGATTCTATATTATATTTTCAGAGCAAGGTCTTCCTTATTTCTTATTGGGGCAACTATAGTGTTTTATGCCTTTCTGTATCTGAGAATTTCAGCACATTTTACTGGGCGGCGCTTCAGTATTTGCACATAATTATTGAGGGTGCAAAGTTGCTTTCCCTATTTTTGTCTAGTTATAGTCTAAGATACCTTTTTGCATCTGAGAAATTGCGCACCTTTCTCCAAACTGGTTGTTTTTTATTTGAGAGTCGATCAAGCTTTGTGCAGCTGACAAATTGGGCACTTTTCTCCAGTTTGATTGGTTTTATTTCAAGAGCCATTTGGACATAACCTTTTTAGCCTGGCTCTTTGGCTGCTTCAATTGGCAATCATGTTTGACAACAGACCAGCTCCTCTTTCAGTGAGAGGACAGTCACAGGTGGATCAGATCTTTCGTCAATTGTGCTCCTTGTTGTACCGGATTTTAGAATGTCCGCCGATTGAATTGTTTTCAGGATCTATTGGCCACCGTCGTGTGGGTAGAGGCCATATGACTCCTGTTGGCTTTGCTTCTCTTCTTTTTGGGATAGCTTCAGCTCTCATGTTAATTGGATCTACTGCATTCATGATTGGCATTATGCTGATGCCTTTAGTGGCAATGGTGGCCATGGTTTTCTCTTTTATTGGCATTTTTGCAAATCTAGCACCCCCAGCAATGTGGTCCTGGTCTCAAGGTGGAGGATTGGATAAGAAGAATGGAAAGGAGGATTGCATGTCTGGCATCTGATCTGGTCGAGAAACTGAATAGAGCTAAACATTATGGATGGTTATGCAAAGCAAACAATCATGTAATATAAATGCTAGATCATATCTATTCACCCAGTGAAACGAGTAAGTTCTTAATTTATATTTTGTAAGATTAAGGAAAATCAAATATGCCGATGGCTCTCTCTATTCCTAGAAAAGGGCTTGAATACATGCATATTATATTGAACTTTTAACCTAATGATTTCATTCAACCATTGTAGAGATAAATTTTATGAAGTTCCTATTTGTCATTGTAAGTGTTTTTTTTGAAGCTTGGCTTCATAACGTGCAGTTTTAAAGGGTTGTTCTCATTTATGATATTCAATGGGTATGGTGTTTATTTTCTGAGTGATTCCTTATAAAATATTGTGGAATTTGTTCTATAAAAAACTTAATTGGAATGTATTTAAATTAGAAACAGGTGTGCTTTACATCTTTGTTTTGTATATATTATATGAAATCTGTTAGTATAAAACACGTTTCCTTAGAGTATTAAATGGCAGCGTTTTTAGCTAATCATTTTAAGCTTTTATGTGTGATTCACGAGGAAGATGATCACCTGGGTTACAAAGGATCCATAACCTCTGGTGTGCACTCACAACAAGAAGATGGAAACTTTGCTCATTCTAAAATTATGCATTTGCAGCACAAGCTGCTGGGTGTGTCTTCCCTGTAATTGACTGACTGCAAAAAGGTGTTTCCAAGGCAATGAAACAATTTAGTGTTGGAAGCAAAAATTTAGTCTTAAAGGAGTGGCTGCCTGGGATTTATAATTTGGCAGGGATAATTGTGAGAAGACACAAAGAGGTTACTGAAATGGCTTTCCATATTATGACGATGGAAATATAATTGGTTTAATTGTAGTTCACAACAGTTTAGTTGTATGTTAAATGTTAGGTAGCCTGGTCTGGAAGAACCTGTGGTAGGAGATCTTAGTTGATTGCTGTAATTGATTGCAGTAACCACCAGGCACTTCTTGAACTGATAAACTGGATTGCTAATTCTGAAGTACTTTGGGTGATATACATCAAATAACATTGTTGGTAGCAGTAGAGAATGAGCCAGGCATACGATGTTATACAATATAAACTTAATGTATTATATATACAATAACTAGATGATGTCTAAGTGGTATTAGAAAATAACTTATCAGCTATTTTGAACTTTTGACTATACTTATTGTGGGCTAGAGATTTGTGGTTTTGAAACTTTTATTTCACCATTAGAAGTTGAAGTTTATATGTGCCTAATTGAATTCTATATTCTATCTTGTTGCAGAATATGATCTAAAAGATTGTTGTATTGAGTAGTCAGATCATTTGCTTTACCATAAAATGAGCTGAATGTTCAGCGGTTCTATTAATGAGAAATCCACTAATCCATGTTTGGTGTGTGAACAGAGAGTGTTAGGTTTCATAGTCAATAGCCAAATATGGATAGGGGGCATAGAATACTTGTCTAAATTCTTGTACTGGATGTGGCACGAACGACCTTTTAATTTCTTATGGCACCAAATAATAGATTTGATAAGTTCTATCCTGGTTTGGATCTGTGGATTCAGTTCGGGAATCTGGCAAAATGTTTTAGGGTTGGGTTCGTCCTCTGTTCAGCCATACAAGAACATATAAAAATCATAAATATATTTAATTTAGCCTGAAAGTAAAAAGTAAGTTTATAAATATATATTATTCTATTATTACATACAAAATATTATATCAAACTTAAAATATTATAATTATAATTAAAATATTATATTATGTAACTTAAAATATCATAATATAATAATTAAAACTATAGATACCTAATAAAAGAGTGGGTGAATGATACATTACGAGGCATTGAATCTCTAGGTAGTGATAATGAAATTGCGAGTGTTTGATAAGAACAAATTTGAAAGAATTATAGAGCGATCTACAGAGAAGTACCTAACAAATCCACAAATCGCAAGATTAGAAACTACATTAAACAAAAGCGAAGTGTTGGGTCATCACCACGAAGCCTTTGTTTATAACGCCTTCCCTAAGCCTTGGATGGTCATGATGGTGGTGTTTTACATGGTCACGTAAGCATCCCTTTGCAATTGTCATGGTTGTGCTCAAGTCCAGTATCACATCATGCCGCATGACCCCACTGAACCCAAAGTCATGAAAAGAATTTGTGAGTTTTGTTTTGGTTTGGCTAAATCTTATCACGTTCAATTTTGGTTCGCTCGGGTTTGTTTGAGATGAATCCACAGTGTTATGCAAGCTGCAATGTACAAGCATACCAAACCGGCCCTGGATACAATTGCATACCCCAGGGATCTAGCGACATAGGACATCTTGCCAATACCCATGGCCACTAAAAAATAATATTAAACAAAGGCCCAAATAAAAAATGGCACCAACAAATAAATGACCATGTGCAGATATGGCTAAAGCCCATTAGAATATGAATATATGCCATTTATCATGGGAAATTCTCTCTTGAAAAGCTGTGCAAGAAATATGTCATGGAAAACCCATTCTCCAAGCAAAAATGGATTTATTTATGTTCCATGGAGTCTCAAGAGAGGTGGAGGTGCAGGTATGGTGGACCAAGGGCCTAGATTTGTGGATTGTGGTGGGGTGGTAGGTTGGTGGGGTTTGGGGGTGCGTTCCATATTGTGATACAAGGTGAGGTTGGGGGACAAAGCCCTTGCCCCAAGTGCAAATTAAGGTCTTAGAAACCACACAAACTTTAATTATCACTTTGTTTTCATTTGAAACTTGGAGTGATTTGGAATGAGGCTTAAATATCTAAGTTTATAAGTGTTTTTTATTTTTTGTATGACTATCTAAGATGTAGGTGGGGCCCGTAGACCATTAGGGTTAGGAATAATTGCATGAGGATCTAATATTTGAATAGCTTATGGATTGGATTGTGTGTAAAGTTTTTAGCATCAACGTTTCGGATCACACTACATGATCCATCATCAGGATGAAAGAGAGCAAGAGAAATGAAAGGATAATTGCAGACTTAGGCAAGATAAAAAGAAGAGAGGAGGGAAGGTAAGGTTGCACGTAGACCAAGGGCAAGAAAAAAGATGAGGAAGAGGTCTACGTGCAACCTTACCTTCCCCCTCCTCTCTTCTTTTTATCTCGCCTAAGTCTGCAATTATCCTTAAATTTCTCTTGCTCTCTTTCAACCTTGCCCTTGGTCTACGTGCAACCTTACCTTCCCCCTCTCTTCTTTTTATCTTTTCTAAGTCTGCAATTATCCTTTCATTTCTCTTGCTCTCTTTCATCTTGATGATGGATCATGTAGTGTGATCCGAAACGTTGATGCTAAATACTTTACACACAATCGAATCCAGAAGCTATTTAGACTTATGATATGAATTGTGGAAACTTATTATCATTAATGATCCAATATTTTTTTTATTTTTTTTCTTTCTGAATTGCCATGGGGGACACTTGGGTGTCTTAGGTGCAGTTAGGAGATGTGAGGAAGTCCCTTGAGCATCTTGGGCACATCTCAATGTCTTGCTGGCATCTCCAAAATAGGGGGACATCTCTTTGAGGGATATGACTTAGAAATGTCCTTGGGTAACTAGTGGCTGTGGTAGGATGGTGGAGGGACATTTCGGAGAACTCCCCACGTCTCCGATATGTCCCTATCCCAAAAATGACTGGTTTTGTTGTGTGGGGGGAGGGGGGAATGCCTCCTGGAACAGTGAGATTTTGGTCTAAAAATGAGATTTCAATTTACATTATAATTTTATAAAGTCAGATCTGCAGTTCCCTTTTATAACCAGCATTCATTTCATTTATTCATGACAGACTGTATTTCCGATTGATTCCATGAAGCTGACGCATGTGTACAACTTCTGAACGTGGTAGGGTTATGTCCACATAAAATTTTAATGTACATATTAGCTCATTTAAAACAGTCAGATCTGCAGTGTTGTTTTATGTTCAGCATTCATATCATTTATTCATGACACAGTGTACCTATACCTGACCAACTCCGTGAAGTTGAAGCACGGGTTTAAAATTTAACATGATAGGTACAAGGAAAATGGGAAAAATTCCCCTAGTTGGCTTTGACAGGACTGTCCCTCATAATTGATGTCTCGTTTTTGGCCATGAGCTAGACATGATCTTTGCCCCAAATATAGATTTAACCAAATTATTTTTAAAAAGGGCAGATTTGTTTTTATATTAAAATCTGTAAACTACAAAGTAATGTGTGCCAAGAAGAGCAATTACAATATTGCAGAGTATTAGCTCAAAGGCGAAACTCCAAAAAAGCATAAAGTTTCAGCTCACAAAGGGTTTAGCTGTTTAGCCACAAAATAATATAAATTACGTAGTAAAAAACACATGACTACTAAGTTAACGTAACAGTTTAAGATCACCATGACAGTCACCTGATGAATTTTATTTTACTATTCGGGAATTATTGACTTCGTCAACATCTCACTGTCAAAAGATCGCTTTGGGGAAAAGCATTATATTCCTTTGCATTACCACCCTGTCCTGATTCTGCTTTGTAATCTAAGAATTGATTTAGCAGCCGGAACTTGGTCCACGCTCGCATGCTTCTCCATAGGGTTTTCTATAAAGAAGGGAAGTGTTGATGCGTTTTTTTATGACACAACAAATATTCTAGAATAAAGTGTCAAAGACACTCTAGCCCCTCTTGAAAAATTACCTCGTATGCTAAGACTGCAAGAAAGACCATACGGCAATTCCAATGTTTCAGTTAGGTGTGGATGAGCTCTGTGGTTGATGTGATTTGCTGGGGGCACAATGGGGATTTACTTTTTTAAGTTATTCGGAAAAACAAAGATGCGAATGCAGTATCATTTTGGAATTTTCTGATTTTTTAGATTAAAAAAAAGTGAAAAAAGAGTAAGGGTTTAGGAGTCTTATGCTACTCCTACGAAATCAAGAGATGGCAAGAATTGAGTGAAACTAAATAAACAATACTTTGTTTCGCCACGCTAAACGACAACTACACAAAGCAAGTGCAATCTTCTAGGATTTGTGCTTAAAATTTCTTTACCACGAACAATACCATCAATAGAACAACATTATTCGAAGTAAATGTTGAAGCATCCACAATAAAGCTCAGTCTAACTTTACGCATTGAATGAAAAACATCTACTCAAAGAAAGTATGAGCTAAGTTTCGTTAACCCTTGTTATCAATCTATCATTTTCTTAACATACATTTAAATGAAATTCTAATTCAAATCTACTAGACGAGGAATAGAAATATGCAACCATGCAACCATTTGACAATCAAAGGATTCAAAGCACCTCATGCATTATGAACTTTATTATCAAGATAGTCTTTTGCAACAATCTCATAAAACTCTCTCTTATTCTCTATAATCTCTTCTAATGATTCTAATCTCTAATTCACTATTGATTCCTCTATACATCTCTAATTCTCCTTAATGATTCCTAATGAAAATGAGAGAAGGGGGGTGCGGTGGGGCGTGGTTTATATAGAGTTCCCATATTACAATGAATGGCCAAGATCAAAATGAGATTAATGTCCGAGATTAAACATAACTAAACCCTAATTAGGGTTTCCTAAACATCAATCAGTTAATTGGAGAGAACTTCATGCAATGGGAGTTGCATTCTTATCCACTTGCAAAGCACTACGTCCGGTGAACTTGGACACGATCATGTTGATTTCTTCCATGGCAATGTCTGGTAGTGCATTGACATTGTATTCCAGCAAGTCCAAACTTTCAGCACATTTTGCAAAGGTGATTCATCCATTTTGATTCATGTAGCAAGAAAGTATCTCTAACGGTCATGAAGCTGAATGCCTTGGTAAAATTTTCCTTCATGATTGGCCCAAAAGTGGTGGAGAAAATTCTTTGAACTTGTTCTTTTAAATTTTCTGGTTGCAAGTGTTTCTTTCAGACAATGTCTTTGTCAAGCATGTTTGCAACCATTTGGTAAATCTTACTCCAAATTTCCTTTGCATGCTCTTCAATTTTGGTGCCATCCTGCTTTATCCTTTCCAGGACTTCTCCTCGTGAAATCAGTGCGTAGTACCAGCCGCTGAAATCATATGCAGCTCCAGCTTCAATAATCTTTTCATCAATCAACCTCTGCTTTGGAATGCCCTTTAACTCTCAAAGACATGGAATAATTTTACTCTGGATATCTTGGAGGCCATACCATGCTTCTGCCATGTCCGCAACTCGTGATAATAGAAAGGAAGTTTGCTCATACACGTATGCTAGCTTCTCCGCGAATGCCATCACCTCTTCTTTATTTCTAGCCATCCATTCTTTAGCTTCTCTAGATGTAGTCAACTCCTCTTCAAAATTTCTAACCAGTTCATGTGAAGAGTTTGGAAGTGGAGGTGTTGATTGGTCACCTTGATTGAGTGGCCTAGTCAAGTGTTGGATATATTCTTTCAAATGCTCAATCTCTCTTTTATACTCTCTTTTCTTTGCCACTTCTTTCTCCAACTTAGATTTGATGGTGGCAACAACATTATCTAGGTCTTCAACTTCTTGTTCTTTTGTTGTCGAACCCATATCAATAGTTGTGATGGCATATTCATTCTGGACAATCTCATCTTGGAATTTATCAACTGTAGGCACTGCAATTTGCAATGTGCGATTACTGGCCTCATCTCTTTGTATGGCAGAAAATTTCTTGGCCAGTTTTCTTGTGGCAGTCTGCTCTAGCCTGGCCAAGAAGTCTGCGGTATCATCATCTTTTGGTACATCTACTGGCGTCTTTCTCTTTAGTCTTTCTTTTAGCCAATCCAGGATGGTTGACTGTTCAATCCATCTTCCTGTTGATCTTTGACATCCTGCATATACTGAACTTCTTGCACATCTTGAATTTTTGGCATATCTTGAATCTCTTGCACAGATGGATCTTCCTGGGTTCCCTTGAGGGCGGAAATCATTCCCTCTTCAAATTTTCCATCCATAATGCCCATATCATCGTCTAATTCTAGAATTTCCATGCCTGTAGGAGAAGGCTGATCATCATCTTCCAATTGCATTGGCTCCATATCTCTAACTGGAGAAGGAATTCTGACTTGCTCCCAAGACTCTTCTTCCATGGCTAATATTTCATCTATATTTCTGGACGTAGCCGAATGAAGGGGCCTGGATTTGTGCTTCTTTTGAGAGGGTCCTTCATCTACTGTTTTCTTCTTGTTCTGCTTTGCAAAGTCATCAATCTCTTTCCTCTTTTTCAAGTTGGCAACATTCGTTGGTCCATCTCCATGAGATGCACCGACATTTGAGGAACAGGACTTTGTATCACCCATCAATTCATATGTGAACTGTACATTCCTTCGTCGCAAAACTTGTACTTGCTGGTCTATCCACCATTGGGAATATTTGAATACAAGTCGCATGAATGCTGCGAGGTCACCTAGCTTAGGTTCAGACCACCTTATAGGAGAAAGTGGCTCCCTTTCATCGAAGCTCGACTGCACATATACTCCATCATCATCCAGCTGATCTGGTACTCAAACAAAGTTCTATTGTCCTTATCATATTTAGAGGCAATCTTGACCACAGTCTTTTCCTCACCTCATACTCATCAGCCGCATTGGCCCAAAAATATTCCAAGTCTATCCTGTGCTTGTCTTTTTCTCTGTCCACAGTTCCAATGTGATGGAGTGGATCAAAGTCATTCCTGGGCTTGTAGGATATGAATGGGTATTTTTGCATCTCTAGTCAAGCACTCTCTGCTGCTTGCGTCGATGGACATGATTCTTCCATATTGCCGATGAAAAACAGAAAAGTGATAGCTGCTTTCTACTTTGGCCTTTGGATATTCTGATGTCTCTAATTGCCTTAAAACTTCCAACAAAACCATTTTGTTGGTAGGATAAATGGGCAGTTTGTATGGGCGTGCTGTAAATCCGTGAATCCTGATGTAAGTAAATTTGGGAAACTAGATGAACCAGGATTCATATCTGCCAATCAGACTTTTGGCCTCACGGGTGAGCCTCTGATGTGTTCCACCTTGGAGAAGTCAAGTGATATACATAAGAAAGGCATCATGTGCTCGTTTGAAGTGTGACTTCTCCTTCAATTGCAACTGCGGATAGCAATCGTAGGACTTGAACTCTCCTTCGCCGTTGCTGACTACACCTTTGCAAATCAGGCCAGTATATTTGTAAGTCCTTGCAAGCAGATATATGATGTAAGAAATCATATGAAAGGTCTTGGTTTTCTCTAGGTTGACCAACTCCTCATGGAGACTGTCACTGATCATTCTAGACCAGTTATACATCTTCACCTCGGAAGTTATTTCATTAATGAAATAATACATCTAGGTTTCAAAAGGCACACCCTGAGGATTGCCTACCATTCTATTCAATAACAAGACAATATCTCCATATTCTTCTTTAAAATCTGTCCTGGCCAACTTCTTTGACATTTTTTTGGCAGTAGGTCTAGGCTTCAGCAACCAGGTCTTGTTGATCTTGGTAATTTTAAGTGCATCATCTTTGGTTTGATAAGATGTCCAGTTGTAAGCTAGAATTTCAAAGGTTTCTTGTATGGCTAGCTCGGTCAAATATGCCAGTACTCTTCCATTAGGTGCTTCTATCTGCCTTTCCTGTGCATTATAATGCAATGCACACTCCACCATGAGCTCTAGGCATTCTTTTTCCGGCGGAAATCCAACTGCATGAACAATACCGTTGCACATCATCCTTCTTGAAATTGGTGTAGGCAAACATACATCACTTCCATACATTCTTTTCTTGAAATCATCGAAGTCAACATGGCCAAGGTTGGTGTCCACAATGTTCTCCCATTTGGATTTGATCATGGATTGTAGCTGCGAACCCTTACTGGAAAACTTCATTTTTATTCTCTTGAAAATAAATCTGCAAGAAGATACAAAGAGAATATTAAAATTTGAAATTTAAATTACTCGAAAAATATTCCAGCTAATTGACAAATCAAACTTCATGAAGAATTATGCTGGAAATGAAAGAATTAATGAAGTTTTCACGCCAAAATGAAGTAAAGAAAATAAATCAACTTGGCTCCTCTGGAAATATGAAATATTCAAGATCACAGTGTTGGCTGGTATGAATTCGCCTCCTTCACTTTGCTTCAAACTTTCTGAACTCTCTTGCCTTAGCCAAAATTTCTTCTCACAACTTTTCTTTTGAAAATTGAATGATTGCAAAATGAGAAAAGAATCCAATTATAAAGATGAGAAGTTCGACTCATTTAGCAAAATTCAATTGTTTCCATTAAATCAAGTTCGAACTTGGTTTGGACTGAGCTTCCGAATGGAAAATTTTATCTTCAACAACAGTCTCCGGGAAAGTTTCTAAGTTAGATGCCAGTTCAGTGAAATTATTTTTGTCTTTTTCCAATTTTGAGTCTTAGAGAAAAAATTCAAATTTGATCTCTTTGGGTGTTGAAAAATAAAAAAATAAAATAATTAAAATAATTATTTTCATGTGTCATTTTCAACCCCTTTATTTTATGGCACTTTATTTTATCCAAGGCAAATTTGATTTAATTTTTTTTTTCTTGCCTTTGCCTTAGGCAAATTTTCTCTTCCATTTTATTTTGCCATAATCTTTCCATCTTCCTAAGTCTCAGGGGAATTTTCTTTAGACATGTGAATGCTAGACTTAGGAAAAATTTCCTTATTTTCTCTAAGTGTGGCGAATTTCTCAAGGTGCCAAGCATATCATTTAGTATTCCAATGTCCAAACTTAGGAATTTTTTTGATTTTTTCTTACTTCTTCTTGGTATGGCGGACTTCATTCATTGTCAAACCATGCATTTTGTCAAAAGGTAGATTTAGCCTATAGTCTTGCCATTCAACTTTTTCTTCAAGCTATCTTACTTTCCCATGGTGTACTTGACTTAAATTAGTGCCAATATTCATATGACAGACTTCTCTCATGTTTAAGCCATCTTTTGTTGTGCTAGGCGGACTTGGCTTAGTGTTTAGCCATTTTCTCTTGTAAGCTGGGCGGACTTTGCCTTATTCCATGCCATTCTTTTTGGAGCGGACTTAACCTTAGCTCATGCCATTCTTCACTATGCTGGGCAAACTTGGCTTGACTTCATGCACCAACACCATCCAACATGGGGCGAACTTCATCTTGTGTCATGCCATGGCAAGGCGGACTTGCTAGGAACTTATACCATTTGCTTCTTTATGCTGCTGGGCGGACTTCACCTCCACTTGTGCCATCCAAACTTTCTTCCAAGGCGGAGTTGCCTCTATCTTATGCCATGGCAAGGTAGAATTTGCCTTAGTCCATGCCATCTCCTCATATGCTGGGCGGACTTGTCTCATGGTCAAGCCATTGCTGGGCGGACTTTGCTTGAAGTCAAGCCATTACACTTTGCTTTGTTGGGCGAACTTCATCTCTTGCCAAGCCATGTCAAGGCAGACTTGGTACTCCTTCATGCCATTGCTTCTTAGCTTGGGGTAGACTTTCCACATGTCCATGCCATTCCCTTCTTCTCATGGCGAACTTTACTTAGCATTGTGCCATGTCCATTTTCTTCCAAGGGCGGACTTTGTCTCATGTCTTGCCATTGTTTCTTCTCCATGGCGGACTTGGCTGAAGCTCTTGCCATTAGTTTTACTCTCCATTTTCCCTGTTGGTTAGACTTTCAGCCTATCTTCCATGCCTCCATGAATTCCTACCTCCATACTTAGGCAAATTCACCATGATTTTCAGTCTTTTCTCAAATTTTTTCCAGATTTTTCAACATTTTAATGTGGTTTTTGACTGATTTTTCCAGATTTTCATTGATTTTCTGATTTTCATCATTGATTTCTTGAATTTTTTCAAACTAATTTTTTGTGATTTCCCTTGGTTTTTTGGAACTTCTGAGTGGATTTTCAAAATTCAAGGACTTTCTAAATATAGGAACCCCGACAAAAATAGAAACTTTTCCCAAAATAACAACTTTCTAAAAATACCCCCTAAAAAATAGGAAATCTAACTTGGGCTAAAAATGCCAAAAATGAAGTCCCTAAAAAATAGGGTGTCTGGAGGGGCAATCCCCAAAAAGTAGATGTCAGAATTGACTGAAACGACAGTCGATCTTCATCTCTCGGGCCTTCTAAGTACTGTGATGATGTTTGCATAATGATCCAGGCTCAAATTCCTTCACTTGACTCGGGTGACCATTCAAAAACTCAAACTCTAAAACCCAAACGAAGACTAGACGAAACTGAGATGCACAATGACAAAACCCAAAAGGAAAACTACTTGGGTCCCCATTTGCAATGGGGCGATGTGTGGATTAGGTCACAACAGGAAGTCTCCAAATTTAGAAACAGGGAGGGGATGACCTGATTTCAAGAAGATGGTTCGTTGCTCCTATCTATCCTAGATATTTTATTAGAGTTTGAGGATTGTTAGTATTAACAATGAGAGGAACTTCATTGTCATTGTTACTTTAACTGAATCCAAAAACAAAGTTTTTTTCCCTAGTGCCATCAGTGAGTTCAACTCTTGCCCCAACCAGGCTAAGATGATTTTGTTCTTTTCATTTATACTTTTGGGTATGAGAAAGAGAAGAAATGCTTTTGAAATTCCATTTTTAAAGCTATTATATAATACAAAAATATTCAAGTGATACATGCTTATTAATGGATTTATTTATTTGTCTACACTTCTATTAAATTTTAAAACTATTATGATTCAAATGTTATCTCAAGCTATTAATGTTGTTTTGCTTCCCTCCTTAGTTGGATAATATTTTTACAATTGATTAAGGTTAACTCAAGCTATTAAGTGTTAAACATTTATCTTGAAACATTATTCAACGAAATGCGACAATATTAATAAAATTAGTAACCACGATAATTGTGATCAATGCAATCGTAGCTTGTTTTAAGCTATAAGGAATTGCACAAAAGATGAAAGAAAACAAGAGTTCTCTCACCCAAAATTCGTTGCACACACAATGTGTGGTTGTATGCTAATACATTTGTTCCTGGAAATGAGACATTGTTGTTCAAATTGATAGCATGGCTTTGCACTTCACGGGCCTCTGGAAAATAGCCTATAAGAGGTGCTATTTATAGATTGGAAGGATGATTGATTAAGAGTTGGGATTGATAAGGATTAATTGATGAGGTTGATTCAAAGAATTAAGAGAAGGATAAGTCTCCACATGTCATATTATAATTGGTAATGTGTGCAGTGTTAAATCTCCAAATCTAAAATGCAAAACGAAACGAAATTCAAGCAAGGGAAACACAAACAACACCCCAACGATTAGCCTAGTTGAACTTGAACCAAAACAAAACAAAGAGAGTAAGTTACCTTGTCTAAGTTGATTGGTTGGTTGACCCTGTTGATTTGTTTGATTGTGTACTCCTTCAGATGGAATATAGCATGAAATCGAATGCAAAATGATCATGAGTGGATGATGAATGCAATGGTGTCAGTGGGTATTTGGGTAGATGCAAGATGTGGATGCAAAATGAGCTCAAAAGTTGCAACAATGGAGGATGATTGTGAGTGCTAGAAGAATTGAATGCTTGATTGGTGAATGATCAAATGAGGGAAAAATCCTATAATTTTAGGGGAAATGCCTCTAAGGAATGGAGGGCTAAAATTTAGCCACTACAGACAAGATCAAGGGCCAAGATGAGTTGAGGACTGACAAGCTCTCACATCTCACCATGTGGCCAATGATGTGTTAAAGAGATGGTGATGAGGAAGCACTTTAGAGTACCTTGGGATTGGGACAAGATCTCATAAAGGAGGTTTTTGTCCCCATGTGGGAGATGTGACACATGAGGAATTAAAAATTCCTCAAATATCTTCATGGGGAAGAGGAGATAAATTAAAAATTCCTAAAGTGCATGGGGAGAATAAAAGTGAATTTTATATTCATATGGGGGAATGGGCTGCCTTCTCCAAAAGGAGAAAACATTTAATAATAGTTGATGTGGGGGTATGCCATAAATGGTATAAGGATTAGGTTGACCTAATCATGCAATTAAGGTTATGCAAACAGGTGATTAGAAAGACTAATGAGGGGTTAAGACAAGTTGCAAATTATGGAGGATGTGACAAAGAGAGATAAAGGCGAATTTAAAATTGATTTAAATTCAAAAAGTCAAGTGACCAAATTAAATAAATTAAAACATTTATTTAATTTAGAGAAGAAAGGTGACAAAAGACAAAGTATTTAGTTATTACTTAGGGAAATTAGAGAAAGAGGAAATATTAATTAACATCGATGAAGGATGCGAGATAGACAAATAAAGGGGATGAATTTGACCACATGGGGGTGGTCAAATTTGAATGTCTACATTTTGCCCCTCTTCGAAATACTGTTAAAATATTAGTGTTTCGAAGAAAAATAAAATGTAGGTGACTCAATAGAGGAAATGGCTAGAAAAGATGGTGCCCCAATGTGGGAAAAACCGCGTAAGCTTGTCCAAATGTGGAAAATGAAGGGAAATGCCTTGGTCTCACTAGGAAATGGACTAGATGGAGGAACAAAGGAAAATGATAGGGTGTGCCCCCTAGAGAGGGCGGATGGAGAAGAAAAAGGGGTTTCAGGCGACTTCTTGATATGAAGAAACGAAGGGTACCATGCAATAGAGCGCAAAAAACCATGAAGAATGGATTTTGAACAGAGGAAAACGAACACACGGTGTGCAAATGGCGGCCCACCGAAGAAAGGGGATTAATTGATTTAAAAAGAGGCTTAAATAATGGGTAAAAATACCCAAAACTTAAAAAAGGTGAAAAGAGAGGGAAATTGTATATATAGTAATTTTAGAAATTACTATTCACCATTTGCACATTTGGAGCTAACTCAACAAGAGAGAAAGGAAGAGGGTGAGGAGGATGGTTGACAAGTACAATAGTGAAGACGAGGGTTTTGTAGATGGCACGATCATCCACTAGGGCAACGAGGTGCCCCAGTTCTACCACGAGCGCGCGGTACCCCACTAGGTTAGCCTCAAACCCTTCTTTGTGATTTTTAGTTAGATTGTTAAATTTTTAAACATTGTAAATTTTGGTTTTGGGGGTTTGAGTAGATTAGAGAAATGGGTCAATGGTGATGGGGAAAATCACCCATTCATCGGGAATAATCACCTATTTAGGGCGGTGGCTAGAGGGAGGCGAATTCATCCCTTACGAGGGCGAATTCATCGATAGAGGGGTGAGATAGGGGTGGGCGAATTCGCTCGAAAAGAAGATGGACTAGAGGGACGATGGGAAAATCTGCCTGTCAAGGGTGACAGGAAAATTTGCTCGTTCAAGATGACAAGGCCGACAGACGAATTCACCCATTAAGGACAACGACAGGGGAGACAGGCAAATTCGTCCAAGGGCAACGACAGGGGCGATGGGCGAATTCACTTGTGAGATGGGCAGGTTCGCTTATCAAGGACAATGACGGGTGATGGGCGAAGACAAGAACAACGAGTGAATTTTATTGTGAGACGGGCGGGTTCACCTGGAAAGGACGAGGGCTGACAATAGGGGCGAATTTTCCCAAAAAGGGTGAAAATGAGATAGAATGGGCAAATTCACCCATTGTATGGGCGGACTTGATCGACAAGGGCGAAAGGGGAAAATCGACAAGAAATCCCTGGGCGATGTAAGAAATAGGGGAGAAAGAGAAAGAAGAAAAAGAAAGGAAAGAGATGGATGAAATTGACTAACAAAGTGGTGGTGTGGATGCAGGGTTCAGATACGCTGCAGACGAGAGACACTTGGTGGTCCTAGTGGCGACCATTGAGAGGATGGATGTGCATGACCATGCATCTCTAACACAGGTGAGATTACTACATATGTTAGGATATCCCAACATCAGGGCATACAGGGCGCTACTGACAGTGCTGATAGAGCGATGGAGCTTCAATACTTTGAATTTTCATCTTTCGACGAGGGAGATGACTGTGATGCTAGAGGACGTCTGGAGGATATTACAGCTACCGATCGTAGGACATCTTGTGAGTTGGACGCAGAGAAAGGGATGAGAGTGAGACAGGAGCTTGTGGGCCATCTTCGGGTGAGCAGATCTTCCTGTCCAGGGGGCAGAATTGGACTTGGATGGATGTCTGGGATTGGGAGTGCTAGTGCTACCATTGTACCTTTGTGGGTTTGTCAGCGAGATCTTGTTGCCAGACAAAAGCAAGAGATTTTGCAACCTCAAGGTTATTGAGGTTGTTAGGAACATCGAGGAGAGGAGGAAGGGGGAGTTTGCATGGGCTGCATGCGTACTAGTGTAGTTGTACAAAGATCTACAAGTGGTTTGTTATAGGAGGGCACACAATGTCACACGTGACACTGTACTACAGGTATGGGTCTAGGAGTACATCAGCATGGCTAGGCTAGGGGTCTTGTTCGTAGGTACATAGGATGAGACACTACCAGTGTCATATTGGTATGAGACTGATTACGACTAGTGGCTACATTATTTGGATGTCAGTGACTTGGAGGGATGGAGGAGGAGATTAGACGATCTACAAGAGGATTAGATAGCATGGAGACCATACATGGCGTGACATTTTCTAGATGGAGTGATGATGAGAGTAGGCATAAGGGATATTTGTTCACTGTATGCTACTCGATCAGACGAGACCCACACATCATAGAGGTGCATAGGTTAGATAGGGTGATGAGGCCCAGAGTGGTTGTGGGGTGACCAGATTATAGGAGAGTTTGCATGACAGGTGTGGGAGGAGTTACAATAGGTGTCATATCCTGGGAGAGGAGGGGAGGCAGATTTAGGGATGACTGTACGGTACTCTGCTTGGTGGACACGTCATAGGCCAACACAGATTATGACAGTGCACCCAATTGTAGGGGCACTAGGCTATGGTTTAGAGGACGAGGCGAGACTAACCAAACATAGGAGAGTTAGGAGGGGGACGATAGAGGAGAGGTGGAGATAGAGAGGTTGAGGCAGAGGAGGAGAGAGGAGACTAGCAGAGGAGGGGACAGGGAGAGGCAATGAAGGTGGATGCCCTGGAGGTACATCCACTCTCTATGGTGCCATATGTATCACCACCACTAGAGGATCTAGCCATGCTATTGATAGGGGCTCTAGTGAGATTGCAGATCATAAAGCACAGACTTAGGGAGTAAGAGGCAGATAGGGACAAGCTACAGGTTGAGGTGGATAGGTTACGAGTAGAGGGAGAGGGATTATATGGCCCTAGCAGATGATGCAGGGCGACAATTACTAGAGGAATTGGCAGAGAGGGATGATGCTAGGAGACAACTAGCAAAGTTGTAGAGGGAGAGGATTGGGTTGAGGAGGGAGTGAGATGAGCTCTGAGACAGAGCAGAGGTTGCAGAGGAGACAACTGGAGACACAAGGTCAGTACTAGAGAGGGTAGAGGAAGTGATGGCATAGATGCAGACCTTATAGGGTGAGAGGGATACAATAGAGGCACAGGTACATTCTCTATAGGACGAGAGGGAGGCGATAGAGGCATAGATGCAAACATTGCAAGGTGAGAGGGATGCAACAGAGGCACAATGATAGGCCTTGCAGGTGAGAGGGATACAACGGTAGATTAGATGTCACAGATGTAGATAGAGATAGACCAATTGAGGTTGGCATAGGATGCATAGGAGTAGGAGAGGAGATAGCTAACAAGGTCACAAGATAGGTATAGGATGGATCGAGATGCGACTAGGATACAAGTGGTGGATAGGGATGAGTACATGAGGGAGTCTAGCTATTATATGGGGGCTTATTTCAAAGAGGTGCCAGATGTGACATGATGTCTACCTCTCTACATCTGAGCGGTACCATAGATGTTAGCACTATCATAGTCACTAGGGACACATACATGAGGATATAGTAGCTATCGAGAGACTCCCCCATGTAGAGGGCTAGTGCTAGATTCACTTCAGAGGTCAGACGAGGGTAGCTTAGGGTAGAGAGGACAGAGGATAGGGGACATGATAAAATTTTTTGACAGGTGCAGGGTGGATGTGCAACATATAGAGACAAAGACCACATTTGATTCAGAGCCCTGTATTTGTATTTTATTTGATGATCATTGATGTATATGATGGACATATATTTTGATGATATGATGGAATTTATTATGGACCATGTAATGAACATTATATGTTGATATTTATATGATACGCAATAGCCCTCATTAACACTATGTTGTGCTTATGTGATAGATGCTTTATTTATGCACATGTGTATGTATGCAATTTTATTATGGATGATTATGATGATGGTTAAGATATATGCATATGTTTATGATGATCTATATTTATGCCTCTGTGGATGACATGGATGAGATGTATAATACCTAACATTCTATGATGCAGGATGTGATGAATGATTTATGATAATATATGCTATGGACATGAGCCTAATGATTTTTGATATAGGATGTGACACATGCGTGA
>VDFB02044823.1:0-36438 GCA_007258455.2 Sequoia sempervirens | reverse complement strand
TTAAATTGTTTTTTGAAGATAATTCAAGGTTTTCAAGTGTTTAATTATTTGTAACTTCACAAGACAATTTAAGTCTACAAAATCCTTTGTTTGGTTATGTAGTCAACATGCTAGACGCAACACCAAATTTTTGTGGAATTTTTATGAGAGTGGACATGGAAAAGGAGAGCACGATGGAGTAGGAGCATGTGTGAAGCGTGCACTTCGTCAACATGAACTTGCTGGTATGTCCAATTTAGCTTCATACTTTTTAAAAGATTAGATATGTATATATATATTTAATTTAACTAAATTAAATTTTCTTTTAAGTTCTTTGAAAGTAATAGGTGACAAATTGTGCCAACTTGTAGGTAATGCCATATGGAATGCAAACGAAATTGTTGAATGATGCAAAAGTCATTTTTCTGCTCGCGACTCAACATACAACACATGGTATTTTTGGGAAGTTACAGGTATGTATGTCTAGTCAAAATTTGTTTTAAAATTTTGAATTTCAAAGTTCAAGTACATACATGATTCCAAATTGAATTTTCAAGTTTGAATTTAAACAGATATTGATCAATCAAATCCTTATAATTGTCAAGAAATTCATGGTATTAGAAATCTACATCAAATCATGACAACGGGGAGTAGTAGGCCTTATGCAATGAATGTGAGAGAAAAATCATGTTTTTGTATTGATTGCATTGAGGACAATGCAAATATTGATCAATGTGAGAATATTAGAGAGGGGTATGTTTCACAATGGGAAATGAAACAATTAATATCAATGCCTCCTTTTGTTGAAGATTACAATGTTGATGTCTATGATCCACTATATTCAGCTGATTACGAACGTGTATCTGATTTAGTTGTTATAGGTATGTCCAAATTGATTAATTTAGTTAAAATCAAGATTTAAATTTTATATATATATATATATATTCTATGTTTAAGTAAGTTTCAAATATAAAATATAATTTTTTACAACTTTTAAATGTATAATTTACTTAAATATGTAAATATGTGGTGTGTGTACAGGAGATATTTTCGCTATAGTTGCAGATCCTGAAAATGTGGAAGGTGTAGATTACTATCTACTAAGATGTACACAACCAAAAAGCAAATTGTTCGAATCAATGACAGATGGTGATGGACAAGAGTATCCCATTGGATCAGTCGTTATTGAAGGCACATATTATCAGCAAATAAAGATAGATAAAAATGGTATTATATTTGTTGATTATAGGCTAGGACAAAAGGTTCTACATTACAGTCACTTAGTTTTGGAAACAAAAATAAATTTAGAAAATTTACCTAAAAGAGGACATGCCAAACAAAAGTGGAGGTTGCCTATTGAAGATCATGAGAAGATTTTAGAGATAATTAAAGATAGAGAGGATCCATATTTTATGTACCAGGAGCTTTAAGTTGTTTTTTTGATACATGTATACACATTTATGACTCCAAATCTAGATAATTTATATATTTGTATTGATTGGACATGTGACATGATTTAGAATGGTTTTTTCTTTAGAATGTGACATGTATGTTAGATCATATATATGCTTGATCTACAAAACCCAGTGACTTTAAAAATGTTTAATTTACATTTTTCCTAAATTTCTTTAAATCATCTAAATTTCCAATTGCATTTTTACATGTTGGACATGGTTCATTATTTTAAACCTTCACTCTTGAGAATCTCTAGAAATTCCTTTATATCATCTCTCTAGATTCCTTGATTGTAAATTTTTATGTTTAATACATGGAATTGTTAAACTTTCACTTTCAAATCTTTGAATTTAAATATTTGTTCAACTCCACCTATATACATGAGCTAGATTGAATATATATATACGTGCAACAATATGTACAAAACCTAGTCTATGTTCCAATTTTGCATTTAAATTTATTTATGTTCCGTGGAATTCTTAAGTTCACATTCAAATCTTTCATTTCATTTGAACATTCAACTCCACAAACTTGTATAAAATTATCTAGTTGATTTGGTGTTTTCAAGTGGTGAAGAATCTAGACATAAATGTTGTCTCTAGTTTTCTTTATTTTTTATACATTACTAATGCACGACATTCAATAATTTTAAATGATCATTTGGATTTTCATGTATCCTAATCATCACATCCTAATTTTATTAAATTTTCATTAGGTAAGCATCCCTCATCCTAGAATCATTTAAAAATTATCCATCTAGATCCATCTCAATCATACATCCATTCTCCATCCTTAATAATAAAAAAGCATCACTTAAACATCAAAATTTGGTTACTTGGTCTCAATCTAGACTTCCTTACATCATATTGTCCTTTTGTCATCACCCAAAGTTTTCAACATCTAGGTACCTTATCCTTAATCTAGACTATCATCCATTTCAAATCCAATCTCCTAATAAAAATCACTTGACCTTATAATTTGATTTCATCTTTAAAATCCAACTTTACTTAAGAATATTAGCTCCTATCTTTTAAGTATAGAACTAAATTATTTATCCATTTTCTTAATGTTAGATTGTATCCAGGTTCTCTTGGTTTGTCCTTTCTTGTTCACCTTAAGGTGCATTGGAATATATGAACATTGTAGTGAATCATAGTGATGGTGCTTGGGGTGCTTGAGATAGCTACATTTTGGCATCAATTTAGCTTTGTTTACCATGTATAGCTCGAGAGCATGTATGTAATTTGGTCCATCTTTCCAATACAATTAAATATGGATTGATCAATTTTTAATTTATATATAGAATTGTCATCCAAGAGATCTACTTGATCAATTTTTAATTTATATAGAATTGTCATCAATTTTTAATTTAATATTAAATGTGCATGTCTTTCAAGATTTAAATATATATATCAATTTCTAATTACATATATATAAATGTTCCACATGGAATTCTTAAACTTTCAAAACTATAAATTTGATTTCATTTACATTCAACTCCACTAATAGCTTGCATGCTTTATTTGAATTATATGGTTCATTCTTAAGTGAACACTTTCAAACATATATATATATGTACATATATATATATACATATATATATATATACATATATATATATATATGTATATATATGATTTCATTTACATTCAACTTGACACAAGTATAGCTCATCATCTAGTTCAAGAATTCTTTGCGTGCACATTCAAATGAACATGTGTATTAGATTATATGGAATTAGAAATTAGGTTAATGTAGAGCATGATATATGCACAATTTAAATGTATAAATAACTTTTATTGACTTTAAAAATGAACATTTAGAGCTTTAAAGAATTCAATCTAGCTATCATCTATTTCCGATTGCATTTTTATGTTCTACTTTAAAACATGTATAGCATTAATCTCAAGCATATATGCATTCAATTTTTTCTATTTCTTGACCTATTTATTAAAGACAAATTCATTTGAACTATTTATTTGAATTAATTACATGTACATGTCCATCTTTTTAAATTTACAAATAGCAACCATTAGATAGTGGAGTCCAACATTTTGATTTCACAATGTATTTAGTTATCTAAATATGTACAACAAGTGCATTTGAACAAGTTACCATAATTTAAATTTAAATAAAGGTACTTATAGATGTAATGTAAGTGAGTTCATCAAACCATAATAATGCACGTATATAACAAACCTCTAAGATTCAAACCATAAAACATAACTGTATGAATGTGACATGTAAATTATAACAAGTATATATATGTGTACCATAAAACATAAGTATGTAACACGTCCAAATGTTCAATACATAAATCATAAAAAGTGTCTCCAACATATAATAAAATGATCTCAGACATGTAATACTATAAAACAAATCTCAAAGAGAGGGATGTCTGGTATGAATAGAATCATCAGATCTATGGCTCGATCTCTCCCTCAACCTCTCCCTCGATACATGGCTCGATCTCTCCCTCGACCTCTCCCTCGATCCATGGACCGATCGCTCTGCTGATCCAAGATGTGTGGATCCATGTCCCGATCCAATATCTCCCGATCTGTGTCTTGAGCCTCGTCCCAACCCCTGCATGTGTTCAAGTACACATATATATGTAAAATTATCTAAAAATTTTACAATGTACTTGAGTTCAATGTGTTCAAACTTAAACATCAAGTAATTAGTTTTTTAAAATTAAATTTAAATGTACCTCATCTGCATACTGCATGGGATCGCCATCATGCTCCAAATTTCCAAAGTCTGGGAATTCACCATACTGCTTAAAATTTTCAAGTACACAATTTCAATCAGGAGTTAAACCCCTAGAAGTTTTTAAAATGCATTACATAAATTTTTAGAACACAATTTTAAAAATATATACATGTATTTAAATTATAAATTGAAAGTACCTGTTGTGCCTGCTTGAAGGCTCTACCAATGTCACTAAGATCACGAGAATGTAAAGACATCGTAGGGGGCTCTGTAGCATGTACAGTATCAGTAGCAAAAAGAAGTCGACTATATGTCCCATGGACAGGATCAGGTGTCACAGTAGCCTCAATGTGATCTGTAACATCCTAATGACCACCTAGACAAGCTAAAGGATCAACAGAAACATGATGTGCATGGGATTCTGTAGGCTGATGTGGAATATCCTGAGCTGCATTTGCCACCTGTGGCTCATATGTGTATGAGGATATCGTTGTCTAATAAATTCTGGTACCCTGTCAAGAGCAATCCCATGGTCCTCACTGATAACCTGATATGCTGCTAGTAAATCCAAAATTGAGAGTCTACACATATTACGCAGAGTCGTGTGGGTCATATGCTCGACATCTGCAAGAGTAGGTAGATCGGCACTAATAAATGGATCATACGATGCAGATGTAGCCTCAGTGGGAGGAAGGTTGATCCTGTAGGCGTAATAAATATCTACCAACTCGATCAGATGAAATCTGATCAATCTGCATCGTAATAGAGGCAATGTTTTCAAAAATCTGACTCTGAGTGGACCCTGTTGCTGCCTCCCCTGTTGCTGCCAATTCCAAACGTTTTGGTAAAACCAAAAGGTTTGGGCCAACTAATGCCCTCTTGTCCACAGGCGGTGGCAAATTTGAAGGTCTAAACTGTGGTTTGTCAGAAAAATGGCCTTTACCTTGGCCAGCATGCTCAGGATAAGATGTGTAGTCCACCTCTATATGTAAATGAAATTCTGCATATAACTGTTTGACAAAATACAATGGCAGCTCATCATTGTGAGGCCATCTATGATGTGCTGCCAACCATCTAGGGTATATGAATGGTGCAACAAGAGGATCTTCACACCTCGTAACCACATATCCTCTAATTTTATTTTTTCCTCTATAAAATGGGAACATGGATAACACATTTTCACCTGAAACTAATTTGGCAACTTCTCTATGTTTCACTGTGCCAGTAACACTCCTAGCAAGAGAAAAATAAAACTGTTCAATGCTGATTTCATCATAAGGATTGTATGATCGAATTGTCTCAATCATCTTAATAATCTCTTGTCTAATAGTGACTAATCTATCTCGATTAGCCAAATTGGGGGAGTTGTGAATTGTTTGCTCTAAACATTTTAGAGCATTGTCCAATCTAGCAATACTATCCTGAAATATATTTGATCTAGTTTGAGCTTCTCGCTCAGAACGAGGGGAATGATGAGATCCCTCATCGGCCATGATATATATAAATAGATAGAGATCTGCATATCATTAAAACAAAATTACATAATGAACTAAACAAATTTAAATTGAATTTTTTTCAAAACTAAAAAAATATATATTTAAATTAAAGGTAAAATTTTCAAGTTTCAAAACTAGAAAACATTTTTGAATTTAAATGTATCTAATGAGATCTAGTTCAAACTTTATATCTATCGAGCTATGTGAACCTATTAAATCATAGCATGCATGTAATATTCAACCAAGAGTAAATATGGAAAAAAAATATTTATCCTTTCAACCACTCTATACTAAAATTTTGATCAAAATAAAAAAATACTCTTCATTACAATTGGTCATATATGATCTAGCCTTTCTTTGTAATCAATTATTTTTTAAATCAAACACTAGAAATTATAAAAAGGTTAACATTTCCTTAATTTTTTGATCTAACTTAAAACATATTAAAGTAATAAAGTTAAAATTCTTTGAAATAAATTCCTTAGGAATAAAATATAAACATATAGATACATGTGCATATATCTGTATGTACACATGTATGTATGTGGGAGTGCATGTGTGTACGTGCATGTATATATATATATATATATGTGTGTGTGTGTGTGTGTACATGCATATATATATATATGTGTGTGTGTGTGTGTGTATGTGTGTATGTATGTACATGTATTATATATGTATGTGTACATGTACATGATATATGTGTATGTGTGTATGTACACATGTATAATCAAGCACATACATACACACATACACACATACACATATATACATGCATGTACATACATATGTATACATACACACATGTACACATATGTATATATAATACATCTACATGCATACATACACATATATGTGCATGTACATATACATACATGTACATACATATATATATGCATATACATACATACATACACACATGTACACATGTATATATAATACATACATACATACATACATACATACACACATACATACATACACACATGCACACATATGTATATATAATACATGTACATGCATATGCACATACACATATATGTGCATGTACACATATACATACATGTACATACATATATATATGCATATATACATACATACATACATACACACATGTACACATATGTATATATAATACATACATACACACATACATACATGTTGATGTTGTTTTTATGCACTTCTCAACACAGGTAGTGCGTAGGTGCACTACCTCTCTTGAAAGACAATCTCCCACAATCGAATTGCATAACACTATCCCAAGGTCTCTCGGATTTCAGGTCATGACAGTGCTTAGATACCTCAGTAGTTTGATGTGATTTGCCGGAATCACAAGGCGATCTTACAGAAAATACAAAGTGTTGACATAAAGCATGAAGTTGGATCTTGAAAAGGATTTCTTAGGATAAAGGCGCTTATGTGTTGGCTGTAGGTTCAAACAACAATCTTGAACTCCATTTCAATTGTTGGATTTGGCTTTACAATGTGCAATGAACCTTGGTATTGTTCAATTTCTTAAAAAAGTGAAAAAGGGCGAAGGGAAGGAGAAGTTCCTAAGTTTAAAGCTTGCTGCGACCAGTGACAATGGAGTTCCTGCAATGGACAATCCTTCAAAACAATATCCCAATTAACTAGGGATTTCACAGTATCATGGAAATTGTGCTATCTTCTAAGGGCTGCAGATATTTCATCCTTCATCCACCATATACATGCATGAATTAAAGATAAATGTTTGGGGCAACTTCAAATCAAGTCCAGGCTAACTTTGCACAGCTATCTACCTTCAGCAAACATCAAAAAGTATGGACTAAGGGATCATCAACAATGCAGAAATTTTCACAAACACCAAACAACATTCCTCAGATTTAACTAAATACAGTAAACAGCTAACTAAACAGCCACAAGATCTAAACTAAACATGTGAACTTGGAGAAATGAATCAAATGGCAAGAGAGAAATCAAGGAAATACACCAAGTCAATGATATTTCTTATAAATTTCTGTAGCATGCCTTTACAACAACTCAACTCTCCCTTTGCAAATGAGAGGAGTGCCCTATTTATAGTTTCTAAAAAGTTAAATAAGTGGCCAAGATTCATTCTCATTATGTGACTAAGATTCATTACAAAATAGGGTTTCACCTACCCCCAAATAGATTTACAATTTTAAAAACATTCTTTGTCTCTTCCTTATTTCATCATCTAGTGGATGACACTATTGCTCTTTCGTCCTGTAGCTAATTGCTGTCCTCTTGGCTGTAGCTACTCTTCAGGGAGGTCTTCTTCCTTGGTTGGGCTGTCTTCTTGTTCCTCGGAGGCTGCGTGTTCAATGTACTTAAGGATGACGGCCTGGAGCTTATCTACCTCGAGGATCTTGCATCTTAATGCTTGGTAACTCCATTCTTTAGCGTTCTCTTCCAGCCGCTTCCAATACTCATCATACTTCGAGCCTTGGTCTCTAAAAAGCTCTGATCGATCGAAGGCGTGGGTAGAATAACTCAGGAACTCTGTTGTTATTTCTCTAGCTGTCCCGTCCTTCATCTTTTCCTCAAAATATGACTTGACCTTCTTGACATCCATTTGCACCGTGGGCATATCATAGCCCGCCATTAGCTTAAGATACTCGATGCATTCTGCCTGGATTTCCTTAATCCACTCAATGTCTGGATCCACTCTACCCTGGATTTGCTCCAACCTGTCCTTTCGGTTGATGAGATCTTTGCGCCACACGTCCACTAGCCAGTGATCTTCTTTCTTTAGCCTTAGCTTTTCTTCCCACGTGTTCTCTGGCATCTAAAGAATGGCTTCAACCCTCGGGAAGGTGGAGTCGTAGATTGCAGGGAAATTGGTGCAGAGATTCTTTGTGCTTTCCAGGGACTGGATCAGGTCCAGGAACTTGTTGGCTATTTGCACAGCCAAGCTTATTCCCATGTTTTCGACGCTTATGACCTGTCGGAACCAATCCTTAGTGGTCTTCTCCAAGTTCTTCCTTCTTTCCAGTTTATCTATCTGTTCTTTGGAGAGCAGCTGCGGTGCAGCTATGGAGGTGGTGGGCAGGTCGTCTATTGAGGACCATTGCTGAATGTAGTCGGTTAGGGCAGCAACTTGCGCCTTGAGCTCGTCCTTGGTGACCTTGTTCTGCTTGATTAGATGTACCACTGTGGCCACCAATTCTTCCAGATGCTCAACCTTCTACTCCCTAGTTGTTGTCCCTAGGTCAATGGTGGAGATATTATAGCTAACGCCTTCCTGGCCAACTGTAGGCGTGGCAACTTGCGCTGCTCGAGAGCCGAAAGTGTCCATCGTTATCTTGGAATGGACCTTAGGCTTCTTCTCCTTCTTTGTTATAGTCAGGGATCGAGCCAAGATGGCTTCCAATCTTGCCCTCGGGTCCTTCAGAACAGGAGTAGTCTTTCCAAGCTGTTTCTCCAACCAGTCGGGCATGGCAGATTTGTCCTTAGGTGCATCATGGCTGACCTCACCCTTTTCAGTTATAGGCAAGACTTCTGCCTCCTTTTTCTTTTGGGGCTCTTCCTTCTCTGTGGTAGCTTCCTCCTCCTCTTCGTCAGAGTCGCAATAAAACACGAGGCGCTTGACGGGCAGCCTGGTGGACAATATCTGGGTGGGACTGTCTCCCTTCGCTATCTCCTCTTCCTTCTTCTCTTCCACAGCCTCGGCCTCGGGGCTCTTAATAGCATGAGTTTCGGCCTCAGTGATATCTTTCATCTGCTACTCTTCTGGCGGATCCCCTTCTTCATCATGTGGTGACTCCTCAGCCTCCTCCTCAACGCTCTTTAACTACTGCGCCAACTCCTCCTCAAGGTCCTCATCAAATGTTTGGATAACCTCCTTGGCACCCAAGCCATCTTCTTCGTTTCTGCTCTCAGAAGAGCATGTCTCTTCTTCCTCATAAGCCACCTTGTCGATGGTCCTGTGTTCGTACTCAGGGTGCTCATAATAATCATCAACCTCCTCCTCTATGAGCTTTGAAGCTTCCCGTTCTTGTTCCTCCAACTTCTCTGAGATTTGCATTGTAGCCTCCATGGCTGGCAGCCCTGTTGGCAGTTGTGAAGGCTGAGCCATCGCGAGGACTTGGGCAAGGGCCGCTTGGAGAGCTGGATTCATTAGTATTTGTGAGAGCTCAGGGGGAAGGTTCTGCATATCTCTAGTGAGGGCCTCAGGCATGGCAGCGACGAGAATGGGCGATGTAATTGTAGCCAGAGGGAGGGATGTAATAGGTGACATGGCAGTAGAAGAGGAAGGGGAAGTGGTCATGCCAGAAGAGGAGTCAATAACGATCACTAACCCGGCTGTGGGCGAAGGGGCGAGATGGACAGAGATATCCACTGTCGGTGGAGATGAGGCGACCATAGCCTGAGAAGCGGGTGGTGCGCCAGGAGGGGCAGGGAGAAGCAAGGTAGGCTACACTTCTATTTTTGTCACTATTTTTTTGAGCCTCTTAGGGGATGAGCCTCCTGTGTCCTTCGCTTTCTCCTTGGGGTCCGCAGATTGCGCTGTCTGTGTTCCTTTCCTCTTTTGAGACTTGGTAACCGGGGGAGACTTGAAAGTCTCACTAGCTGATGCGGTGGCGGCAATGTCCTCCACAGCGCTTGGCTCACTCTTGAGTGCCTCATATGTTAGGACCACTCCTTGTTGCCTCAGTTGCGGCACCTACCCATCGACCCACTCCTTAGTGTGAGTTATGATCGGCTGGGTGATTGTGTCTAGGTCGTCGACCTCTTGCTCATCCCAGTCTATGGAGGGGATTGCCAGGTTAGCAACTGCCAAGTACCTTGGATGCATAAGGGTGGACTCATCTTCCTCGAGTTGGTCTGGTACCTAGAACAGTTGCACTCTTCTCAGGAACTATACGGTCATGCACATGTAGTGTCTCATGCAGACCTCCTTGTCATCTTGGCAGTCCGCCGAGAAGTCTTCGACATGGTATTGGTGAGCATATGCCATCCCAAGCGCCTTCCTGACATGCCCATGTGGGTCCATTCGCGGGCGAGCCGTGTACCAGTCAAAGTTATATTCTTTAAGATCTTTCTCAGAGTTGCCGACGCATTGAGATGTTTGCAGTCTGTACAGGCCCTCGTCGAGGGTTATGGGATAAGGGATCCCTGCTACGTGCTTGTTGCCAAAGACTGTCTGAATGTGTTGGAGCTGCCGGGAAAGCTCTAGGAGAATGATCATGTCGTTAGGGTATCTTGGCAACTTGTTTGGCCGTTCCGTGAATCCCTGGGCACGGATGTAGGTGAACTTGGGAATTGGATATATAGGAAGGCATACTCTTTCAGGAGCACCCTAGCACTGTGGGAAACCCTCCTTTCGAAGTCCCCGGTGATCAATCTGATGACGTGGCCTATGAAGGCATCGTTGACCCGACAGTACTCCTTAAAGTTGCGATATTGAAGCTGAGGGTACTTGTCGAATGGCTTGAGCCCTCGCCTGTGCCCTTGGTCTGGCGCCACAAATAACCCACTGTATTGTCTTTGTCCTACCAGGGAGTATACCAGGTAGGAGGTCATGTAAAACTTGGAGCTTTTCTTAACATTTACAAACTGCTCGTGGAAGCAGTTGCTGATGATGCCTCCCTAGTCGAATGAGGTCTTGGTGTTAACATCTTCGTTCCCTCGCAAGATCTATTCAATGTAATATGCCATCCATTCTTGGAAGTAGGCGGCTGTCGGGAGACCCATGACCCTGCTTAGCATGGTCACCAAGTCATGATAATCCTCATGGAAGTCACTGCAGAACAACTCTTGGGAAACCTTTGCAACGCTGCCCCGTCTTTCCTTAAGCCAGTAGAGGTTAATAGACTTCTTGCACCCTAACGGATTGGCATCCCATGCCGCTTGGCACTATTCCAAAGTGGGAACCTCCATATGTGGGAATGTGGGGATGTGGAATGTTTTGGTAATCCCTTCTGGCGACATGTCGGCGAGGATGTTCCCCTCCTTGTCCACGATTGTCCTGGTGTCCGTTTGGTAGGTTTCTCGGCAAGCCATTACGAGTTCAGGTGCCACCAGAGAGGGAGGGAAGCCAGCAGCCTTGGCGATTCCACTTTGACGTATCATTCTGGCGTTCTTTGTTTTAGGGTCGACCTTGACCCTCTGGGTGAACTCATCTATGTCCACTTGGCCAATGTTAGTGTCTGAGATTTCTTTCCAGTCGGTTGAGACCTTTGACTGGAGCGGCTCACCTTGGAACTGAAACTTCATCTGATCTTTATCATCTTTTCCCCAAGTGGCTCTCCCAGATTTCTTTCCCTTGTCCTTTTCGGCGGAGGCCCCTGAAGTTACTGCAGCCGATTCCATATGTTCTGCAAGCAAGGGAAAAGTTAGTGCAATGAAACATCAAAGCGTTAATGTTAGTCCATATTTCAAAGGTAACACCTAAATAATTATTCAAGTATAACATAAATTTCATCCTTAGACAATATCGATCTTCATTTCAGGGCGTTTGGACAATCCGGGCCTGGAGGGCCGGACTTCCCTGGCAAGAATGCTGTCTCGAAGGGAGAATGCAACCGAAAGTTCCCGGAGACCCTCCTTGGCCAAATTTCAATGTTTTAGGAGGCCCATGATGGAGATCAACAAATTTTAGGAGATGGGTCAAAGTCAGATTCTAGATTTGAGTTGGTTTGGATCGATCTAAGGAGGACCAGAGGTTCCAGGCCGGGAAGCTGTCATGAGATAGCCGTCGGCAACGGCGGACAACAAGCGGAAATCCGGCCGAGGAAGTCCGGTAGTAGAAGTCCGAAGGCCGGAGTCTGGGAGGCCAAAAGACGGCCGTCATGAGGCTCGGTTGGACAATTAGGCCAGACGGCATTCGGAGCGGTGGGGCCCGGTGGCCGAGAGGATGCGAGACGATGGCTGCCGCATGATTTTCATCCATTTTGAACGGCGACGAGGAGAGGACCGGAGCCCGGAGGGCGGGGAGCCAACGGAGGTTCGCCGTCGAGGGTGGCGAAACCCTCACGGAGTTCCGGGGATGGAACTCCAGAAAACCGGGCCCGAAGGGCCCCATGGCATCGAGGAGATTTGGCACGATTGGATGGGAAAGCATGGCCTGGGTTCCAAAAACTAGGGGGACGGGGAGGAAATGCTGACAGCAGGGGATTCACCAACTTCCGCAGGTAGAAGTCTACTAGCCGGGGCCCGGAGACGCGAAAGCACTTGCCTCAAAAAGAAGACGGCGACGGCGGAGAGGCGTGCAGGGTCCGGGGACCGGGAGCAGATGGGACCTTGCCGAAAGACTTCGCTGTTAAAAATGGCAGCAAATTAGATGCGGAGGTCCGAGAGGGGAAACCCAGATGCCCGTGGCTGGTGAGAAGGATTGCTTGCATGAGGTTACGGTTCAGTTATGGAGGCTTCCGGCATGGCGGGGCCCAGCGGCCAAGAAGACGCGACGCACCGGCTACCGTGAGATTTTCAGCAATGATATGAATGGCGGCGGCGAAGGGCGGCCCGGGGCCCGGAAACTGGAAAGCAAGGGCATGCTTGCAGATGAGGCACGGTGAAGTGCCAAGGAAAACCCGGGAAGGGAAACCTAAGGCACCGGGCCCGGAAGGGCGGATTACCGTCAGGAGCCTGGAGTTCCAGATTCTGACGGTGAAGGAGGGTTTCGGGCCTGGCAAGGACTTTTGCCCTACGCGAAGAACAGCCGTGACGCAGACAAGTCCTGAGCCGGTGGCGAGGGCAATTCCGACAGGTTCCGGAGATTTCTACGATATGGGTAAGGGACACCATTGAGCGTTCTTTTTATTTAATCATTCTAACCCATTATTTAATTCATTCAAATCCGCCAAAATGATAAAAAAGACGGGAGGGCAAACGGGGATAACCTACATTGAAAATGCCAAGCGGGAAGTCGTAGGATCCACTGGTGGGGTCGACGAGGTGAAGTTGATGGCGATGGTCGTGACGCTATCGATCGCGATGGGCTCCAGATAATCAGTTCTGCAACTCGCTTCAATTTAGACAATGAAAATGACATTGGCGGACCAGGCATTATATTCCCCATCCGCCATTAATGCCCACATTAATTGCTTGTACGGCCGCACGAAAGTTGGTGAAATTCAAATTTAGGTCGGCGTTAGTGGTGAGAGATCCGAGACCCGACGACCGGAAAGACGTAGAGCGATGACCGCCGCAAGATTTTGAACATTTCACGGCTACAGCGAAGATAGGCCCGGGGCCCGAGTGGCGGGAGGCCGGAAAGGATTCACCGCCGAAAGGTTTCTTCATCGCTTGGGTGACAGCGGTGGCGAGCAGCTCGGGGCCCAAGGGGTGGGTGGCCGTGGGGAGGCTTGCCGTCGCAGACGGTGAGCCCGGGACGGAAGTCCGGAAGTGGATTTCCAGGGTCCGGGGCCTGGATGGGTAGGCGCCGCTCGGCAAAACTTCGAGGAATTTCAAATGGAAAATGATAGGCAGGCCCCGCGGAGCGGAAAGGCGCCCAGAGAACACCGCGCAGGATGGCAATTGAGAAGGGGAGTCCCGAAAGGGGAACTCCGGAGGCCCGGGCCCGGAAGGGTTCGGAGCCGCTTAGGGCCAAAATGCCGAAGGGAACCCGCGAGGCCTCAAAGGGTAGCAAAAAACCACAAACGGAGGCATGGTTGATCTACGATGAAACCCTAGAGCGACATCGACCGTGCAGAACATCAAAAAAAGAGGGGCACACAAAACGAGGCGGCCCCCAAAAGCCCCGACGAGGCGAAAGAAAAGAGGGTCCCCGTTCTGAACGGGGCGTGTGTGCTAAGGGCACAACAATACATACATGTACATAAGAATATATAAATCATTCTCATTGGTCTAGGTCATGCTAAGGTTTAGAAAACCACTCTTGGGTGGAAGATTAGGATCCCAATTGACTTGTGGTACAACCAAAATACATCAAAATAAAGATTAAAAATATACTTTCAAATTGGAAAAATTAGAAATACTAGTGACATGAGATTTGAAAATGAAACACTAGTGGACTGGCTAAGGTTAGTTAAGGTGTATAAAGAGATTTCACAACAAATACCTAAAAAATAGAGCTCCTATTTTCTTATACAATATTCTATGAAGTTGATGCCTTTTATATGATTGAAATTAAAGTGTTGAAATACCCTTAAATCTAATACCTAAAAGATCGGAGCTACACTATTCAATGAAGTTGATGACTTTTATATGATTGAAATTAAACTATTGAAATAGTAAAAGCTGATATATAATATTCTATAAAGTTGATATCTTTTATATGATTGAAATTAAATTGTTGAAATAGTAAATGTTGTCATTTCATATTGATAACCTTATATATGAATGATATGTGATAGCAAAATTTTAGGAAGTATGTGATGAAATTTTTTGACCCCATCTCAAATACATCTCCTTAAATCTAATACCTAAAAATCAGAGCTCCTATTTTCTTATACAATAATATGAAGTTGACGTCTTTTATATGATTGAAAAATAGGAGCTATAGTATTCTAATACCTTTAAATCTAATACCTAAAAAATAGGAGCTATAGTATTCTATGAAGTTGACAAATTTTATATGATTGAAATTGAAGTGTTGAAATACCCTTAAATCTTAACACCTAAAAAATAGGAGCTACAATATTCTATGAAGTTGACACATTTTATATGATTGAAATTAAAGTTGTCAAAATACTCTTAAATCTCATACATAAAAAATGGGAGCTCATATTTTCTTATACAATAACTATGAAGTTGATGTCTATTATATGATTGAAATTAAAGTGGTGAAATAGTAAAATCTATCAATAAGCTCATATTTTCTTATACAATAACTATGAAGTTGATGTCTATTATATGATTGAAATTAAAGTGGTGAAATAGTAAAAGCTATCATTTCTTATTGATAAGCTTATATATGAATGATATGTGATAGCAAAATTTTAAGAAATATGTGAATGAAACTTTTAACCCCATCTCAAATACATCCTCTTAAATCTAATACCTAGGAATTCAGAACTCCTATTTTATGAAGTTGACACCTTTTATATCATTGAAATTAAATTGTTGGAATACCTAAAACCTGATGTGGTTGTGTGGATATGTTTGCTCGGTGCTTGTAGATCACATAAGAGTATAGCATTAGGAGAATTTGTTACAGGACTCCTCTTTGGGTTGGATTGAATGTTTAATTTGTCCTATTTATTTTAAATCAAGACAACATGACATGTATGTTTAATTTGTCTTGAAAGAAGTATAAAGATTATTTTTTTCTTTGTGCTTTTGTTTAGGGAGAAAAGAGAAAGTTAATATCACATAACAAATTGGGATTTTCTTTAACTATTCATCTGATTGATTATTTAAGTCTCAGACTATTTCTTAATTTGTTATCAAGGATTTTTAGTTGTAGTTTTTGATAATATTCAGGTTAGGGGATATAAGTTAGTAGTTGAGCATGTTTTAATAGTTTGTAGATTTACAGTATAGTCTCATGGGGGGCTTGGGCATCTATTTTCATGGAGCAAGAAGTCTCATGGGGAAAAAATAATTATGCTACAGGATTAATTGGAATCTTTTCTTGAAAAATAGGAGCATTAATTTTTATTCACAGCATTCCATTCCAGCTTCATGGGACCACCAACTTCCCAAAATTTCGGAGCTTAAAATTTTATGCTAAAATGCACTACTAAATTCATGGGACCACTGAAATTTTTTAAGACTCACTCCATAGGATCTTAATAGTACAACACTAGTAGTTGCAATTTTAATAGTACATTACTAGTATTTGTGATTTCAAGGTTGTTAGTGTTGACTATGAGTACTTATACTTGAATGAAATGTATTCTTTAGATCTAAAAAGCAAAAGACCATGTGATGACATGTTGGTGCATCAAGAAAACATGATTTAATGCTCAACTATTATAACTTAATGCATAACTGTTGGTCCACTATTTTTTAGGTTCTTTTAGACACCTCAACAAATAGCATGGTAATGTTGCATCATATTTGATGATGTGGACCTGAAACCTTTATTATAAATAGAGACCTTGCCAATAAATTGCTGCAAAAATTTAAAAAGAATTTGAAATTGTCATATATAACTTTGAAAAGGGCATAGAATTAGAATGCTAAATTGTTGAATCCCCACCCTTATAACATTTCTAAATGTGATAAGAATTGGAAAAGAACTAATTATTTATAAATACAAGTTTGTTATTGGATATCCTTGTGTATATTTTGCCACTTACAGAGTTAACAAATGCAACAGTACAATTTGTTTGCATAAGGAGATATGAAGAGGTGGTTAAAGACCTCAAAGCAGATATTTTGCACTTTATTCCAGTCTGCGGCCATTGGGGGTTATCGATTGATCTAATCATTTATAGGTATGGTCTAAGGGCACTACTTGATTTGTGGAAACATTTTTGTATGTTACTATAGATTTGAAACACAAAAATAAGAAGATATATACATTTATACAATATGTAAAACATTGGTTTCACCAGGTGCTTGGCAAACCAAACAAATGTTAATATAGATCATCCATTGCAGTGCCTTTAATCTTGGAACAAATAGGAGAATAATAAAGATGACTATTGTGCCCTTGATTCGGCTTCTATTTGGGATTCAAGTACAATACACTTAATTGCAGAATTCAGTGTCAAAAGTAGGTGAGGGTTTGTGCAATGAAATATAAAAGAGTATGGGTGATCCCATAATAGTGGTTTACAATTCTTGGCCAAATTGGATACTGAAATTATTATTTTTAACTAAATCTTCACATTCGGGCACCTATAGCGGCTAAACTGTGAGGAATTTGAAGATGGTGCAAACTAGAGTCTCATCAAATTTTTTCTTTAGATTCTAAAAATATTTTTTTCAAAATTTTTGGAATCAAATTGCACTTCTTTTTCCATCCCTAAAATTTTTTTTTTAAAACAACATTTTAAAAAGGACGCGACAACCGATAACTTATAGCTTTTTTTTCCATGAAGGATAAAATTCTAATTCTTCAAATTTAGATTTGTAACTTTGATATCTAGTGCTTCCACTTGGTTAGATAGTTTTTTATTGAATATTTTTTCCTTAATCAAGTTTCAAAGTCAAACAAATTACAATTCGTATTACAGTGCGGTATAACGTAACTTTTTTTGTATATGTCAAAATTTTTATTTTTTTTTTGTTGGATCAAGGACTTCAATATCTGGTCCACTCATATTTTTCAATTTTTTTTTTGATAATCTTCTATTTTTCCACATGTGAAGAACAAAGAAATTCATTTTCGATGAAAAACCTATGTTTAATAAAACTTAAAAAACAAATACATAACAAAACCAAAACATATTAAAATTATATTCATTGGATAGCTTGTTCTGAGGAATACCATAATCATTTGAAATAAATTTTAAATGAATTCATTTGATCCCCCAAAAGCTAAATCAAAAATGATTTTTTATCAGCATTTTGATAGGTGTAAAGGAGACACATTTATAGGTATGGTTTAAAACTAGCGAGGTTCTATCCAAGGGTTTGATCTAAGGTGATTTGATCAAACCCTCTTCAATTGGAATCCTTAAAATGGAACTTTTTAAGGCTTAAATCATTATATTTTCTAAAAATATGTGATTTCAGCTAAAATTCATTCCTCTCAGGAATTGTAAACCACTATTATGACAGCACCCGTATATATATATTAAAATTGTAATTTGATAGCTTTACCTATACTTGACAAAAATCCTTCAAAAGGGATGCATAAAGCTATATATTTCAACATTGGGAAGTTTGACCTGCCATAACTACTTTGTATGTGACAGACTAAATGAGTATGTGATAAGTAAATATGAAGTTGATCATAGTTATGAAAAGTTGTCAATGAAAGTTTCTATCCCAGTTTATATAAGCAAAGTTGGCCCCCTGTATAAGGGAAAAGACAATCCTATATCATATTCATGGGTTCATAGGCAATAGATTTGTTTTTACTATTATTATATGCTGTTATTTTTACATATATTTTAGTTGTCATATAATGCTTATTCTTATAACTGTGAAATAACCCTTAAGACTTAATTACTTGCTATTATTGGGAGACTCGACATAGTAGCTTGAGAAAGGTGTATGCCAGTCTATGTGAACAATGATTTTGAGTTCTAGGAAATTGATTGTATGCCAGTAAGTAAAATCATCAATCAAAGTAGCCAAGAGTAAGAGGTGTTCAGAGATCTGCATGCTTGTGGAAACATAAAAATCTAGCTGCTAAGATTTGAGCCAAGTACCTGTATAAGATATTGAAGCTAATGCAATTTCAACACAACTTGAACAATTAGAGGTATTGACTTGAAGCTCTTATATAAGAGCGTAAGACAAATACAATGGCCATGAAGGATTCGACACTACTTATTGACACTAAGAGAAGGAAGAACACTTGGCTTTATCATAAGAAATGAAATGAAATAGTTTTAATTATTTCCATGAGGTTTAACATCCTATAGGTCCTCAGATTTTATAGCTGTCTCAACCATCAAAAGGGGCTGAAATTGAGAACTTAGTGTCTTCTTTAAGCAAGTAGTCTCCTTTTCTATTGATTGGATCAACAAATCACCAAGATTGTTTATCTTCGTCTATTCAAATAGTATGGAGTCCAATCTTAAAGGTCTTTATATTCTTGTAAGCTATGGGAATTCTATGGTGAAAATGCTTCTTTGTTTTTACGGCACATAAAAGACATATCCTCTGTTTTATTACCAAATAATATAGAAACAGAAGGAGCATCTTCAAAACTAGTTACCAAATGGCAGTATAGAAGAATAGTGAAATAGAAGACTAGTGTTGCTTTGAGGGGGCAACCTCCAATGCTAATTTTCTAAAAATACCAAAAAATATTATAGTGTGATGATGCAACAATGAGAAACTAACTATATTTATATGCACAAACAGGAGTAAACTATTTCCCAAAGTCTTCATTGATCTATTAGATGAACTAGACAATATGTGCACCATGTGTTGTCATACCAACTCCTTTATGTGATTAGTTATCATGAGATAGCCTTCTTCTAAGGTGTTTTCTTGTTGGGAAGGTGTTGTACATCTTGTATAATAATGTTGTTTATTCATATAGGTTTATCTTAAGCATGTGGGGCATCCTAATTGATTTACTATTGAGTAACTCTAAATAAATAAAAGTATTCTCAAAGATAAATAGGACAAATTAAACATACATGTCATGTTGTCTTGAATATTAAAAGAAATTCAACATGACATGAAGTATCTGGATTGTATTCCAGATACGAGACCTGTATTGAATGATGTAGAGGAGGAGGAGAAAGAATTACTCCTTGTACACCATAGTGAGAAGTTGGCAATTGCATTTGGATTGTTAAACACATCCCCTGAAACAACTCTGAGAGTTGTCAAGAACCTTAAGAGTATGTGCTGACTGCCATTCTGAAATCAAGTTTATTTCAAAGATTGTTGCAAGAGAAATTGTTGAGAGATGCAAACCGTTTCCACCATTTCAAAAGTGGACAATGTTCTTGTGGAGATTATTGGTGATACAAAGCAAAACAGAGCCTATAAATACAGGCTTGCACTAAAACAAGGTGCATGATGCTAACTATTGTGCAAACTCTTTGGCAAAATTATGACTATTTAATTGATATACTTCAAAATAAATCAGAGGTTTTTCATATAGCTGGATGAATTTCTGAAAGGAATGGTGAATATATAAATTCTTCACAACATTCACTACCTTTCGGCCAATATCCATTACAAAACCTGATTTTTGCATTTCAATCAAACCCTAACAAACGAGAAATCACAAATTTCCTTAAACTTTATCACAAATTTCTCAAAATAGACACAAACGAGACGAGAAATCAAACATTCCAGTGAATGCCACGAATGGAACCTGTTAAAATATAGTCCCTGTTGCTGGTGATCGGCCGACAAGCTCTCGCCCTCAACACTTTCGCCCGAGCATTCCAATAGTGGGCCTGGGTTTTTTTTTTTGGGATTTTATTAAGGCTTTTCGGTCAATATACTTCCGATCGATAAGGTTTCAACCGAAACATACTCGACCGAGCAAGTCTTTCCAGACGTGCGCCATGTTGGCTCTTTTTGGCCGATAATGTTTTGGCCGAAAGTGACTCGACCGACAAGTTCCAGCCATGTAGGCGCCATGTGGCTGCCTCGTGGATTCGGCCGAAACCTTATCGGCCGAAAATGGGTCGGCCGAAAGAAATTCGCCCGAATTACTTTATTTGGCCGAAACTGTGACACAGCTTTGTGCTTTCACCCATCTATATTTTTTGGTACTTTAAATCATCAAGGATGATAATTCATAAGGGAGGAAGTGTGTTACACCCTATTTCTCAGTTACCAAATTAATTTTACCTTTATGAGTAAATATGATATTAAATGCAAAATCATGACTTTGATATGTTCAATGGATGAATGAAATACATGAATATGCATTATGATGTTATTATTTTTTAATGCTTAAATTATGCAAATGATATATGATGGATAAGATTTTCATGTGATCGGCTAACTTCTTTATGATGCACTAAGTTGGATGCAAGAAAGAATCGATCCCTCCAATGAGGAGAGCTAGGAGAGTATCACCCAGGAGAGGAGTTTCATATGGTAACCCCTAATGTACCTACTTGAGTTATCAAACACTCACAACCTAGTCAGTCAGGTTGAGTCAAGTTGGTTTAGGATTCAACAAGTAAACCCTTGTTCATATCTTTTGGAATGATTGGAATGTTTGAGTAATTGTATTTGATTTCTTTTGTTTGTTCCTCTAATTTTTAGTTGATTTGTGTCATAGTGTCTAATACCTTTGGTGAGTTTGAGATACTTGAATATTGTGCATATGTACATAGGTACGTATTTGTATAAATATAAAATACATATGTATGTGTATGTGTGATGGCATATCCATACGATCATATGTATGCATGAGCATGTTTAAGACATACATGTTTACATATACCCATACATTGATATGTGATATGTATCTGACCAATTGAATATATGGATATATATATATATATATACAAATATGCACCCATATATATATAGTGATAGGTTATATTGATTTAATAATATTAATGCTTATGTATAAATATTAATATGTGTAGTAACGGAAAAGTATCCTCTCTTTTTTTAGTTTGGGAATAATTAATATTAAATGAGCTTAATGTTTCCTTGATTTAGTGTTGTAATGTGTTTTACACATTCACATTAAGTTTAGGTCCCTTCTAAACTAAATGGACTTAATTGTGCCTTATTTAGGGTGTTGTAATGTGTATCTTTATACTTTCACACTAATCTAGGGCTTTATTAATTAATTGAGGTTAATTTTCCTTAATTGTCCCCTTTAATTCAAATCCAAGCCTAATTAAGTGCAAATTCTGAGAGATAAAACCCAACATTCATAAATTCCATTACAAAACACTCAATTTTAGAAGGTGTGTTTCCTAGGTAGGTGGCCTAGGACCCATTAGCCACATGGCGAATGGGTCCTCACTAGGTCCTAGGACCTTATTTTTTCATAACATTTAACATTACCCGAAGTGTGTCCTAGGACCCATTCATCACATGGCGAATGGGTCATCACTTAGACCTAGGACCTCTCTTTGAAATATGTTTTTGGTGGTATTTTAATGATTTCAAATCCATGATTTGATGTTGTAATGTCCTCATTTTTAGCACTACTCTTCCTAGTGACTTTTGACTTATTGTTGGATACCCGTAGGCAGGTCAGAGGAAGAATTATGGTTTCCAAAGTTCTATTTGGAGGTCTCTTTGGTGAATTCAGGGATTTGCATGTCGGATTTTTGCAATTTGGTTTATGGATTCCTTCTGGGTTTTCAAAGAGCTTTAGAGGGATGTGACATGCATCTCGATCAGGGGTTTGCATGTAGATTTGGTTTTTGGATTCTTTTTGGGTTTTTAGAGAGCTTCACAGTGGTATGACATGCATTTGCATCTGACAACCTTTTCCAGACTTACTATTTTTAGTAAGTTGTGACAACTGCCTGGTTTTTGCTCAAAATGCATTTGGAGTAACTTACTATTTTTAGTAGTATGTTATTTATAGTAAGTGCTTTTTTTAGCAGTTCAGTTTGGGGGTTCTCAAAGGAGTTTCTATTTTTAGGAGTGGCTAGTCTTGACGTTGCTATCTTCAGTTGGTCACAATTTCCTCATTGGTCCTCAATTTCACGCAGTTTGGAATGTTTGGCACATGCTTACTATTTATAGCAGTGCTATTTATAGTAAGTATTCTTTGGGGAAGTTGGTCCCAGGCTAGTGTACTCGCAACAGTAATATCACTCAGTTTATTTTTGGAGAGCCTAAGGTTGCAGTTCATATTTTTTTTATTCGACCACTTATGTAATTTATCAAGTTAAATTATAAACTTTATCTAAAGGGGAAAAGTGGGCATTTAGCATAACTTATGCCTAATGAAAAAACTTTAATTTGTTTTTAAGAGCCTATTTAATATTATATTTCCTCTTCATGTATGGACACCTAGAGAAGAGAGATGAAATATTTTAAATGTTTAATATTTCAATTGAGGAGAGGGGCATTGGCTTCTAAAGAGAAAATAAAATATATTTTTAAATGTTAAATATTTCATTATGGAGAAGGCATTTGTTTATTGGGTGAAATTAAATGAATTTTGGAGTTCATCGCCTTAGCTCTTTATATTTTGAAGTTGGCTCTCATTTTATTCATCCAGACATTGACGACATACTGAAATGTTGTTGGATTGTCTTATGGTTGCCTGGGTTGCGTTGTGAGGATGAAAAGCCTCCATCGTATGGGTTGGTTTCGGTGGTGAAATGTCCACCCTAATCAGATATTGGTTTTTATTTACAGTTAAATTCATAGGAGCTTCAAAGATTGATTTACAGAGGAGAAAACATGAATTGTCTCCAGTGTTTATAAGATTTTTGGTGTGCTTTCAATTTGCTTTAGTTTTGGTGTGGTATTTAGAAGTTTTGGAGTGTATATTTTCAGTTTTGGGTGTTTTTTTCTAAAAGGACCTGTACCTGGTTTTTCAACCATATCTCTCTAAGGGGGAAGAGTTTGCAAATGGGTAATTCCCAAAAGGAAGCTTCTCTCAAGGGTGCCCCCCTTTGGGTTTTATTTCACATTTTTTGGAGAATGATACAACTTTTAAAGATGGGTCGACCTAGCTCAGCTAGCGCCATCTTCAGGGCATCTCCAAGTGGACATTCGACCTCTTTAAAGAGTGGATTCTGCAAACTAAAGTTGCCATTGGAGGGACGCCAATCCCTGGAGTTGCAACAAGCTTATCTCTATTATTTCATGGTGGGACGTTGGCAAGAGGAGGATCCATATATTGTTGTCTAAAGCTTCTACACATGTCTGATGTTAGTTAAGCTAATTTTCTGTATTAGCATGTAAGAAAATCTGAATTTGATGTTATTGAAAGTCAAAAAAAATAAGAAGGACAAAATTCCTCTTTCTTGCAAGTTTACTTAGTTAACTTGATATTTTCAAATTTGCACTTTATTTGTTTTCTTGCAAAACACATTGAAAACAAAACACAAATCAAACTTGAAACCAAGCAACTAGCAAATCAAAGATCTCAAAAAAAATAGGGGTGTTATCTTATAGATGTCGGCTTATGTTATTTGAATATAAGGATTTAATGATAAGTATATATACAAGGCTATTTCACTTAGTTTCACCTAGAATATTTCATGCAAGTTAAGAGTATTCAAGCTAGAGCATTCAAGAGCATTTCTAAGGCATTCAAAGGCAAATTATAGAAGATTATTGCAGCAATCAAGATCCATTTCATCATTTCAAAGGCATAATGCATCGTGCATGTTGTTGGGATAATGTGCTGATGTACTATTCAAGATCAATTCAAGTATTTCAAAGGCATTGTTCTAATCAAGTTTCATGATAAAGATCTACATTCATTAAGGCCACTTCATGCTAGTTTGCAAATTTGTTATCCAAGGTTTCAATTGATAATTGGTGAGTTGTGACATTGTATTTGTTCATTCATCTTTCCTTTATGCATTGTTTCATTTCAAGGTTTAATTATCAAAATGGGGTTTGACCAAGGAAAAACCCTTTTCCCTAACAAACAACATTTTTCTCTCCTTTGATGTGTGATTGCAAGTTTTAGGTTGAAGATCATTTGGAGAGCAAAATTGCAAAAGTTGTCAAATTTGCTAAGAAAGTTGTCAAATCACAGAAACTAAGCTACAAGATTTATTTCCTACTTTTCGACAATGCCCAACTAGAATGTGGAAGTGAAAACTGAGAGGAACAAAACCCAGAAATAGATTTTCTAGAGCCCTGGCCAGGACCCATTCACCATAGGGCGAATGAGTCCTCAATGAGGTCTGAAAAAGCACTTTTTGCAACAAGTACACAAAATTTGACCCTCTTAAAACCTGCCTTTTGACAATTATATTAGTTAGGTTTATTTTTTGTTACTCATTTACACATTATTGCTTGCATATTGAATGAAATAGAGTGGAAATTGGGTTCATCATTTTGTTTCATTATGGTGAACCTCTTTTCCTTTATTTCAATATGTATATATATACATATATATAAATTAATACCAACATATATATATATCACATACATTATGTGTAAGATATATAATATATATATAAGAAAGTAATGTGCATACTATTGATAATACAAGTATATGCATTGGCTATGAGTCAAGAAGCATATTCATAAGGCTACATAAAGGTAGTGATAGAAACATATGAAATATGCATGGGTTCTATAAGTTATGCATAGCATTGGGCATTGGAATTAATGCATAAAAATAACTATTATGGTGGCTGATATAATGGCCAAAGGTTGGCAATAGATAACACATAATATGTAGCGCTAAAGTAAGACAATCGAAATACAAGCATATGGAATGTTATAAGTGTCTTTGAGGCATAGATAATGTAGACTAAGTGAATAATGAAAGGCTTGTATAAAGTGAGAAACTTAACTATAAGTTGCGCATATACTAACATATGCGTGAGGATTATTATTATTTCAAACGTGAGAACATAAGTATGAACACATGGGAAACATTTAAAAGGCATTTAATAAGCAATGTGCTACGCCATGTTAAGTAGTGAAATGCAACTATAAATCAAAGTTGTGAAGTTAAAAATCCATGCACAACCACATAAAAGTGCATGACTTGGTCAAGCCACAAGTTGACAGATAATAGAATATTTTGATTTGTTGTGGTAGGAAACAACCAGGCACAGTAAGAGCAAGAAACTTGTAGGACACCATTGCTAAGTTTGACTGAGTAAAATAGCTATTCCTAGAAATTTTGGGAGGTGAATCAGCCAAGGAATAGAGGCTAAAGTTGTTGGGACTGCATATGTGTATGTATTTTTATTTTTTAAACAACCACTTTACACTCAACCTTGCTCAGGCAGCCTTTTTTGAAGAGGAGTTGGTTTTGGAGTTGTATTTGTAGTTTAGAGGCATCAAAAGGAAGAAAAAAGGTGTAAATTGGAGTAGCTTAACTATGCCATTAAGCTTCTCAATGTTTAGTATAAATAGAGGTAGCATCTTAGTCTTTTGGCATCCATTATTTTGGAGTTCATTTACTTCCATTTTGTTGTAGTTTTTGTATGCAAGTAATGCTAAGTGCAAGTAGTGAAGAGTGTTAGACTTCTTGAGAGTTTGTGAGATATTTAGTGAGAGTTTCTAAGTGTTGGAAAGAGGTTTAATTTGGGGATAGGCTGAAAATAGAAGGAGCGACAAGTGTGTCTTTGGGATTGAGCTTGAGATAAATTCTCCATTGGAAGAAAACTATCTAAGCATGTTAGTATTTCTTATTTATTTTTCTCTTATGTTGATTTCCAGTGTTGTGCAAGATATTGATTGTTATAATATATTTGAAATAAGCTTTTGCATAGAGTTAGGTAGGATATAAGTTGTTGTGTGGTATCTTATTAAGTACGAAACATATGTATAGCTATAATAATTACCATGATTATATGACATAGTTATATTAAACTATCTAGAAGGTGTATGTATATAACACTAAGATGATTGCATGTTACTTATATGTTTGTATTGGCTAAGAAATTGGAAACCTTGAGGTTTTTCTCTAATGATATTGACTCTTTCCCTGAAAGGTGAGACTATTCCCAACAACTCTAGATAACTACTCCCTTTGAGAAAGCAATCACCGTTTGAATTGAAGAGGTACAACTCTCTCTTCTAATGTTCAATGAATTAAAAAAAAGTACTAATGAAATAAAATTGAAGTATGCTTTTGACCAAAAAGCAGTAAAGGCAAAAACCCAACACCAAAAAAGTTTCCAATATCATATGCAATCAATGAAATACTACAAACACTATCACAAAGACTAGTTCACATAAGACACTGTAAAAATCATGTATCGACCCAATATCATCTGAAAATAAAACTAATTATAGAGATAACTACATACATATTCATGTAGGAATAAGCATAAACATATGAGAAAACTTAAATGCACAGATCTAAGAATCTCAAATTATCTCCATAAACTAGATGCACACACTCAACTAGTGATTTCAAATTGCAGAATTATATTCAAAGTATATGATATCAGGTCTTTTCAAAAAAACTAACTAGAGAGTTCATTTAGTTCAAAATACAAATATAAATAAGTGGATGAGTAACCGCTTCTTTCACTTGTAACTACCCAAAAATGAATATTTTTTCCAAAATAAAGATGAAAATTTGAGATAGCAACTGAAAGATCATGGTGGTGGTGCTTCGTTCCAAGATTCTGTTGATACGGCGAGCCTCTTCCACAAAGCTTGAAAAGCCTTAGCAACATGTGGCAATTGCTTGTGTTGAGGGATAGTAATTTACCCATTCATAACTTCCAAGCCATTTGATTGTCATGAGAAGCTTCAATTCTTTGGTCGTATGTCCCTTCCAATCCAGTTGTTTGAAACACGACTAGGTCTATCGAGCTGAATTTTCTTAAACTCTCGGCATTAAAATATTGGGAGCTAAAGATCCTATCAATTATTTTCTTAATTTTTTCCCTTAAGATTCCAACATCTTCATTACTACCACCTCCTTCCCAGTTAGATTGTAAACCAAGTGCAACAAGATTCTTATGAACCTCTCCTAAGATTACATTGCTTTCAGTCAACATCTTGTTAACTTCTTGTAAACCTTGCTTTGCAATCTGGAGTTTCCATTCCACACTTTTATTCCAAATCACACAACGACCATCAATAGCATTGGGAATGATTTTATCATTAGCCAATCTCTCCATTCCTATACTCAACATTCCTTTGATTTCATTTAAGTATGTAGTCCATAATGCTTCCTATTTCTTAGTAGTGGCAATATCTTTTTCCATTTTAGTTTTCAAAGCATATGCTTTCTGATGAATCTTCAACAATTCTAAAATGATCTGATTACATGTGTTTACTATGTCATTGCTCCATTCTTCTATGGCTTTTCCAAACACTTTGAAAATTTGCATTTTTCTTACTACCTCATTTAATTGGATCAAAGGAAGATTTAGCTTGAGAGATTGGTTAGGGAGTAAAATCAAAGACCGATTTCAAGCATTCAGTTAGGACCTTGACCTGATATTTCAATTCATCTTTTCTCTTTTTGTCCTTATTAGTTCGCTCAACCAACCTTGTTGTTGATACTTGAAAATTGTGCACATCTCCATCTCTTTTGGAATGTCCCAAGTTTATCCTGGCAACATCAAAATCACTTGTAGTTGCTTAGGTGACCTTTTTTTGTGTAGTGGGGCAGGCAACTTCCAGACACAAATTCCATGTACTATCATCTTCCATCAATCTGGAGGTAGTCTTTAATATCTTGGGCTTAGGAGTCCTTTGGAGCAACTGGCCCACCATATCTTGTTTTGGGAGTTCTAATTGTATTACCTTTCTTTTCTTTAATAATGTATTCTCCAACCAATCCAAGGTTGAAGGAATAGTAGCAGCCTTAGAACTAGAGGAATCAAACAAGGTTCTCTTTATTGGAGGGGTGAAAATTTACACATCCTCTGGTGATGAAGGTGGAGTGGGCCTATTTCTCAAAGGCTCATTCACTTCTTTGACAGGAGATGACAGACCAAATGAGGAGAAGGTACTGATTGAAATGTTATCTAATTCATCTTCCCCCTCAGCAACCCCTTTATCTTTACTTGATTGAGGTAGATCAAGAATATCCTCTCCACAAGTTTTTTTGAACAAATTCTTCTTAGGAGGCTCATCATCACTGCCACCTTGAGCTTCTGACGACATATGGTGTGAATTTTACCCTAAAGTTCTTGAGATTATAGGGGGTTGGTTACTTCCACCTACAAGTTGAGTATATTGTGACCTAGTTTGAGGGCGTGACTACTTTGTTTTCTTTTTAGCAAGTCATTCCTCCGTTTTCTATAGAATATTTGTAGTTTTTGCCTTGATTATTTCAATTTCTTTGTTACTCCAATCCATGGTAGCAATGGGTCGAGGAGATTTATGTTCTATGAAGATTGGATCCAACAAATCAAATCCATCATCTTCATTGCCTTGAATATCCTGTCTTAAGGATAGTCTCATCTAGCTTCTTCTTCTCACCTAAAATTCATCAAAATAATCAGCCTAGTAATCTTCTAAATCAAGTAGGTCATAGAAACTTAGACCTAGTTTTAAGTTATTTTTCACATAATCTTTACTATCGAAAGGAAAATGTTCATTATAAAACTACAAAGTGTATTTAGACAATTCCCTTTTGATATTTAGGGCATTCGACATAGAATTACAGGTGAAATGACCAAATCCCATGGGAAACTCAACATTCAACATCTTGCATTCTTGGCATATTTTTTTCACATCAACAAGTTGTTTGCAAAATTCCATCATTACAAACTTATCTTCTACATATCTAGGAAGCTTTAAAGGAAATCAACTGAAGCCGCCAACCCAAATGTAAGAGAACCTCTGGAATTGAATGAAGTGGCTTTCATATGTACCAAAAAATTGCATGGCTTCTAGAGTAAGCCTCATTTCAATCTTCCCCTGAATTTATCGAGTCATTCTCATGGTAAAGGCATCATAAATCCTTCTGTGATGAAGGAAAATCTTACCCAACTATAGCTTGTAATAATACCTAAAGATTGGTACCTTGTCACAAGGAAGGGCACTTGATCTCAAACCTAGTGAGGACCTAGTACTAGAAATAACATAGATTAAATATGAAGACATGTAAATGGTTGATTGGAAAGAAAACAAGAAATTCATGCATCCAGTCACTTATAAGTTTTTCCCAATCCAAAAATTACTCCCCCTCAAGTACAATTTGGATGAATAAATCCATCCAATCTTGAAATCTGTGTGCATTCTCATTCCCTCTTAGCCTATGCAGCAATACAACAATATCTAACATTTTATCAACATAATGATTTATGTGCAAATTCTTTTGCAGCTAGGATTTTCCTCTCCTAGGTTTAGCTAGCCAATTGTTTGCAATTTCATTATGGTAGAACCCCTTCTTCATCGAGAATTCAATCTGTGAATTGGTAAAATTGAGAGCCAAGAATTTTTCTCTTTCTAGAATCTTTAAACATGAGGAAAAAGTAGCTTTTTTAATTTTAACTACTAGCCTATTGTCTTCAGTCCTAATTTCATGGGTCTAAGATTCATAATGTTTAATGCATTCAATGACTAAATTAGGGCATTGAATCACCATAGGAAATGCGGCTGCTTCTATCAATCCACTGGCAACCACTTGTCATGTGATGGGCAGAGGATTTGGCTTGCTAACCTTCTCCCTGAATTCATCTAAATTCACCTTCCCTAATTTGGTATCCCTTATTTCTGGCATGGTGCAAGGTTAGACTATAAATTTACTCATAACTCTAATATGTTTACCTCATTGTGTCTAAAACCCTAAGGCTTATGTATAATTGCACTAGGATAGCTTGTAATGCTGAAAATATTTTAATCTAAATTGCAATTATAAACTACTACTGAAACAAGAAGGGAAAGAAATACCTCAAATAGCTTTGAAACTTGAGAAACAATGCATTTGTCAATGTGCTCCCCTTCCTCCATATCTCCTAGTGTTGCAGCTGAAAAATGCTCTTCTTACCAGCTCAAATTTCCTTTTAATCCTACACAATAACCGTGTAAGTAGATGAGCAATTAATGATACCCCTTTGTCATGTTGGCGCATGTAACCTTTCACAAATCATCACTTCACTATGTTCACCTTTGAAAATTTCAAAGAAAATGGCTACATTATCAGTAGAATGAGCAGTTCATATAACCTTGTCGGAGGCCATTGTGGGTTCTATAACCAATGAGAAATACCACCAACTCTTCAATAGGCACTTTATAATGTCTTTGAAACCTTCATTTCCTTTGTGGTGGAGAAAGAGAGAGTTTTGCTAACTTAGTTAGAGAGGTGCCAAAGTTACATAAACTCAAAGAAATACCAAAATGTCTTAGACACCAACCAAAGTGGTACTTACAAAGGTTCAAACAACTTTAATAAATAACGCCACATGAAAAGACAATGCAATGCTGAAAATTGACCATCGTGGTGAACAAGGGAGAGGTTAGGAAAACTTGAGCAGTGACCAACCTGGTTATGATAACTGACTAAAATTTCACCAACATAGAACTTAGCCAAAATTTGGGTAGAAGACAAGTTTTTGAGAAATGACAAAAATTGTGGTAACAATTGGCTCTGATTGGGGACAAAGACTACTTAGGATGAATCAAGGAACCTAGAGATTGACTACATATGACTAGTGTTTTGTCCATTGGGTGAACGAGTTGATATCACTATTTGGACCAAAACCTCTCAAACACCAAAAAGAAGCACACCAAAAAAAATACCACAACCTAAACTAACTATGTAAGAAGAAAGTCTAGACGAGCACTTACATCTAATAAAGCTTGAGGTCCTTCCCATTATAAGGAATGGGAAGAGGGGTATTATCAAGGTAAGCCAGGTGGAAAGTGTTAGGAATGCATCCCTGAGTCGCTCTAAATAGACCCTTCCAGAGAGCATCAAACTTTTTATGTGTGTCGTTCAACTCTCTGCATTTATCCCACAACAATACCAAGTCTCTAACCATAAATATTCTTGGCCTAGCCTTCTTATTAAAAATATTCTTAACCCTGGCTTGATGCATAGTAATCCTATCCACCATTTCATTTCATTTTGTTTCTCTTCAAGTTTAGCAAGGTACAAAATCCTTTTTTTGAAAGCACCTTGGAACTCTTGATCTTCTATTGCAATTTGTAGTTTGCATACTGACTGTTCCAATGGAAGAGGCAAAGCACTTCCTATTCCATACACAAACTTGAAAGGAGTCATCCCTATGGCCTTCTTTGGGGTCATTTTTTCTGCCCACAATGCCTCATAAAGCTTCTTGTGTCAATCCTTTTGGTTCTCATCTACCAAGTTCTTGATAATACTGACCGGATTTTTGTTACTGGATACAGCCTAACCGTTTCCTTAAGGATAGTAGTTACATGAATGGGACAAAGAAATTCCATATTCATAACAGAAAAAGGAAATTTCACTAGAGGAAAAACTAGTAGCATTATCTGTTACTAACTTATGAGGTACCCAAAACCCGATTAAGATATACTCCTTGATGAAGTCACAAACTACTTCTAAAGTTGTTCTTTTAATAGGAATCACTTTACCCACTTAGTAAAGTAGTCTGTAGCTATAAGGATGTGATTTTTTTCTCCACTTGATTGAGGGCTAATAGGTCCTGTGAAATCCAAACCCCATTGTTGGAATGGTCTGTCAATCACCATAGGTCTAAGTGGAAATGCTGCCAATTGGGGTATGCCTACAAACCGTTTACACTTCTCACATCTTGCTACCTAATAGTATGCATCCTTAAACATACATAACCAATAGTAACCATGTCTTAGAATCTTGAATGTAGTTATAGTGGAGGAGAAATGTCCTTTGCATGCCTTGTTGTGAAAAATCCCCAATAACCTCTCCTGTTGGCTCTTATCAACACATTTTAGGAATGTACCATCTAACCCCATTTTGTATAAAGTACCCTCCCAAATGATGTACTTGGCTACTTTCAGTTTAATATTCCTCCTCTGCTTTCTTGACAAGTGTTTTGGACATTCTTTGTATGTGAGATAGTAAGCTATGTCTGAGAACCATTCGTCTTGAAGGATGACTATTAACACCATAGGGAGGTCTTCTTCATCTTCTCTTTTATCTCAATCTTCTGCTATCAATTTACATAATCCCCTACCCCGTACTAACTTCATGGGCTTAATATCCAGGTCATATTCCTACACTTTTTCAATTCATCCTCCTCTTCTATTACAACCAATATCTTGTTGAGTAAGGATGTTCTTGACAGTAGGGTCTGGCATGTAAACAATTGAATGTTGTTGCCCCAAAATTTGAACTGGGAAATTTTCAAATTTTTGCACATTCCCTTGCATGCCCTTAACCTGCCATATCCTGAAAAATAATTATTTTTGAAAATACGTTAATTCTGGTCCAAAATCCTTTCATGGCTTTGATCCTAACCCTATTTCACTCAATTTGGCCAACCCTCATGCCTAGATGCTTCACCATTTGCGGAATTTTTAGCTTCACATTTTCTGGTCCATGACTCGTAAACTGAGTGGAAATCTGATATCCTGGTCGTTGGAGGTTTAAACATTTCTGGATTTTTCTCTACGACATTAGATCATCTTGCTGTCAAAATTTCATGCAAATTCAAATTGCCCAGTGAAAGTTATAAAGTTTTTATCTTAGTTCCAAATAGAATTCTCACGAGGATGATTCTACCATGACACTATAAAGTTAATATTTTTGAAGGTTGAAAAGTGGGTAAATATATATATTGGGAGTAAATCTTTTCATGATGGCGTGCTATAAAGCCCTTTGTCTCAAAGTAAATGACTTTATTAAAAGTCAAATACTCATCGTGGCTTAAAACCTTTGACAAAATAATTATTAAAATATGTTTTGCATATGAATGTCGGGAGTTTAAAACTTTATAAACATGAGACTCTTTATGTTGGGAGTTGGTATAAAACTCGAACCAAATGTTTTCTAGTTCCAAATTTCTAAAGTTACCCGACTCACCGACTCTCTTAATAGTCACAGGTTTTAAAGGTTCTAGAACTCCCAAAGCGCCCGACTATGAGGTTCAAAAGTTACTAAATGGCCCGACAAAGCTCGGATACTTGTTTAGGTTTTGCTGGAAATATGGCAGTTGCTCCCGTAAAGAAATTCATAAACAGGTTGAAACGTGATGATCATGGTACCAAAGCCATGGCTCGATTTGAAGTGAATTTGTGAAATCAGTTATGTGGTGAAACAATCCAACTCAAGGCTCAGAGAATCTTTCACACATAAACGACGTTATTTGATATCAAATGCAACTCATGGTTATATGCATCAGTTGCAAGATAAACACAACATAGAATTGTTGATTGCTTTATAAACTTATGAGCAAATGTAATTGGTATATGCAAGAATCAAATCCTATGGCCTTTTCCATGATCCTCCGGTCTGCGGCCTTCATTATGGGAGATTATGGGAATTCATAGAGATATAGTAAAATAGCGAACCCTATCTGATATTACCAGCGTGTATATGTGAGATGGATTCATTGGAAAGGCACGAAAACCATTTGGCAGGATACCGCTAAGGAACATCATCTAGTATAACACCTTCGTCATAGGACAATTGGAAAAATGGAATTGTTGAAAAAGACTTTAGAATCCTTCAGTCAAATGTGGTGCACAGATGTAGGAAGTTGTCCCTTGCCATGAAAGAGTTATGTTTGAAATTTTCTAAACTTATTGGTTATTCTGAGCAGCATATCATTTACACATATGCAATATATGAGTGTGGCCAGATTTCGATCTCAATCAAACACGTGTTACATTCAAATTGTAGGTAATAGGCAGAATCTTATGCCATTACCAGATGATCATATGTCAGACAAGTGCAAAGTGCTTGCGTATTCAGAAGCAGTGCTTCTCACCAGGCCCACAAATTCTCTCCTTCAGGGAAAAGTAGATGATAAATATAAATACTGTTGTGACAATAGAGGGAATAGAGTTCATGGATGGATTAGCTTCGATCCCATGGTTGGGTTCTGGGTTATCACTCCCAGCGATGAATTCTGTAATAGAGGTCCATTGAAACAAAACTTGACATCATATGTTGGAGCTACATCACTTGCAATGTTTCATAGTGCTCATTATGCTGGTGAAGAGCTATGTTCTAAATTCCATTCAGATGAAGAATGGCAGAAGATTTTTGGACCTGTCTTTATTTACCTTAATTATGCATCAAGAGGGACTCGTCCATTTTCTATGTGACAAGATGCAAAGGAAAAGATGATAAAAGAGAAACAGTAACCGAGTCAGCTATTCAGGTTCTTTCCCGTTGAAATCTTCTAAGAAAGGAAAGAAAACATTTTTGGAAAAAACAAGATCAGTTACAAAATGTAAAGGCATTTACGAGAAGAAAAAGTGGAAGGTTTCTTTGTAATTAAAAGGAAAAATTAAATCCAAGAAATGGTTACAGGAACTAAAGAGTCTCGTTGGTGAGGCTTATTTATGGTAAGAATCTTTCTAAAAGGGGGATCTTTTTCTGCTATTCTTGGAACAGGGGAAGCAGGGGCAGTATTATTTTCTTTTCACACAGTTTTGTTATGTAATCGGAGAGGCTTTGAACTCATATTTTGGAGGAATAAAGAAACTATTTTTGGGTATGTGCACTCATTAATTTTCTCTTTTCATTGCATATGTCTTTGTTCCTTTATAATCATTCTCCAAAGTTCTATCTGTTGTAGCAAACTGCATATGTGATTGTTTATGAAGCTTTGAATTCAGAACAACCCGTCTGTTGAAGGGAATTTGTTGTCTTTTATTTTCATTGTTTCTCATCCGTGGGTGTTGGTTAAATGGAATTTGTGTCATTTTTTTGCATTCACTTAATCCTGAATTTAATTCTCTGCATCTATTTCATGGTTATGAGTAGGTTTTAGTTTACCTTTTCTACTTTTTGGTGAAAATCATATCCAGTATTTTCTATTCATTGCAAATCATTCGAAGGTAGATGTGCCTTGTAAAATAAGCAAAGAGCACTTGAAAATATCATTGCAAGTGATTCAACTGTTAGTACTATTTGTTCTTCTTGTTGGGCATTCTGAGTCATTTTCTTTCAATCATTTTTGAAGGATAAATCTTTTTACTAACAAATGTGAGTGTAATATGTAAAAGTGAAATTGTTTAACAACTTTAACAACCGCAAATTCATGCTTCTCAACTTGAGAATAATTTAGTTCATGCTTCTTCAATGGTACACTCATAAAAGAAATAGGGGATTTTACATTATTATCATCAACTTGGAGCAAGATAGAAGACATGGTCTGCTTTGAGACGTAACAGTAGATGATGAAATCCTTATTGAAATCTGGGTGGACTAGAATGGGGGCCTGAGCAATAGCTTCCTTGATATCCTTGAAAGATTTCTTACCGGCTTCATTCCACTTGAAAACCTATTTCTCTTTCATCATTCCCACCATATTCTTAGTAATCTCTAAGAAGTATGGTACAAATTTCCTTAGAAAATTAACTTGATTGAAGAAAGATTTAACTCCAGTTTAGCTAGAAGGAAGACTCAATTTAAGGATATCTTTAACTCTTTCTGGGTCCATTCTAATTCCCTCCTTGGATACTATGTGACCGAGCAACTTGCCTTCAGTGACTCCAAACACTAACTTCTTGGGGTTTTGAGAAATACCATGTTCCTTGCACCTTTGAACCA
>VDFB02044822.1:0-23175 GCA_007258455.2 Sequoia sempervirens | reverse complement strand
AATGCCATGCAGCCATGCCATTGCATCTCGTCTACAAGGTAAGACCATTCGCCCAATGGGCACTGGACTTTATTGGGGTAATTAACCCAAATTCTTCTGCAAGACACAAGTTCATTTTGATTGCCACTGATTATTGCAAAAGATGGACAGAGGCTATACCTTGCAAGAATAGCACAACAGAGGTAGTGATCAAGTTCCTCACCGAGTGCATCACTACAAGGTTTGGGATACCCTTTGCATTGGTATGTGACAATGGCTTTGCCTTTTCTTCTGCTAAGTTTATTTCCTGGGCTTATGATCACAAAATTGTCTTGAAATATTCTTCAAACTATTACCCGCAAGGCAATGGAGTTACAGAATCAACCAACAAGAATCTCTTAGGGGTAATTAGAAAATTGTTAGAAAACAACCCTAGGGACTGGCATACCCAGCTGAGATTTGCATTATGGGAAGATAGGACTAGGATTAAGGCTGCTTTGAAGACCTCACCATTCAAGCTAGTGTATGGGCAAGAGCCTGTGTTTCCTATTCATTTACAAATACCTATCCTTGAGTTCATGCAGAAATTCTACTCTAGTGATGATAGGATAGAAGTAAGATTAGTTGCCTTGTTAAAACTAGAAGAGCAGAGGAATGTCGCCTTGCAACAATTCTTTAGACATCAGGCTATTGTCAAACGTTGGTTTGATAAAAGAGCCAAAATCAAGGTGTTCAAGATATCAAACCTTGTGTTGTTATGGGATAAAGCCAATGAAAAGAAGGGCAGTCACCAGAAATTTGATAAGCTTTGGTTGGGTCCCTATCACATTGTTGAGATCCTAGGAGAAAATAATTTCAGACTGAGTAGTTTAACTGGAGAACATGTTCCCTTGCCTGTCAATGGACAGTTTCTTAAGCATTATTTTGAGTTGTAAAGCATGCTGATTTTCTGTTCTGCATGTAAGTAATCTGTTGTTCTTTATGTAAATAATTTATTTGTTTCCTGCTTGTAAATAGTTTTATTTTTTGTTTGTAAATAGTTTTTGGTTTGTGTTCACTTGTTCCTCTTTCTGTCCTCTTGTTTCCTTTATTCTTTGGTGTCAGTCTTGTTTTGTTCTTGGGGGTTGGTCTATTTCTTTCCATCTTGAAATGGTCGGTTGTTATTTGAAGCATACTTTGGTTGTTAGGAGAGAAGTGGTTTAGATATTTTCAGGCTTGCTGATTGGATGATTTTGTTCTAAATTTCTGCTTTATGCCCATTGTCAATAAAAGTTGTGGAAAGTCTTCAAGACAAGGTGCAAAGTAAATAACCTTCATTAGCTCCCCTTGAATCTTTCACAAATCACCAAGATCGTCTCCTCTTGTAATGGTATATTTGTCCTAGGGTGATAATGTTGTAAGATTTGAGTGAAAAATCCGATTCCCGGGTGTTGTTATGAGGTCCATGGTAGTTTTCAACCCAGATCAAATATTAAACATCTGACATATTGAGAAAATTTGAATGAAATATTTGAAACTTCAAGAGAAAAGAGAACTATTTAAGGAGAAAAGAAGACTCAATATGGATGGGTGATTCCAGTATCTCTACTGGGGCTATGGACACCTGACTGGCAGTAGAGCAAGGCAAAGAGAAAACTAGAGGTATCTTCGTCAGGGCTATGGACACTTGACTAGCAGCGAAGCAATGCCTAGGATATCATTGCACAACAGCTAAAGGGAATCAACTCAAGTAGCTCAAATCTTGCACATTGTTGTTCGAAAGATGAAGAAGACTTTATAAAAGAGTGATGCACAATCAAGCACACACATAGATTTAGGGATAGCCAGTGTTGATTTACATTTGAGATTCTAGCTCAACCTTGCTTGTTAAAACTGACCCAACTGGAGTTGTGATGCTCATAAACCAAAGATTTTGAGTAGCTGAATCCTTTGGTTTCTTGAAAATGGTTAAACTATTTTCCCAGCTGAGTTGCCATTTGTTATGCCTTGCATAACCACCCCATTTTATTCTAAAACAAAATGGGTCCCCCCTTTTTCTTTTCCCTTTGGCCTTTGGTTTTCTACCTCATGTGTTTTTCTTTTAAGTTCATTAGTGGAACTAGACTCACACGGACTAAAATCTTCCAAGTTCTAGTCTTGTTCCATCCCCGCCCAGCCTCTAATGGGTTTTGTCTGCCTTTATTGCTCTTTCTCAAATCCAGTCCGAAGTCTCACTGTAATGTGAAACTTTGTGTGCTTCTGCTTTGATTCCATCTAGCCCCCGACTGGCTTCTTTCCCTTTCTCTGCCTTCATCATCTAAGCTATTCCTTCAGAGCTTTATTTGTTTATGGGCCTGCACTAGAACGGAACTGAACTTGAATTCCTTCTGCTTCTGAGCTTTTCTCCCTCTCGTCCCAGCTTCCACCTCTTTGTTTTTAATTTTACATCGCCTTCGCTTTGTTGTCGAGGTGGTTTTAACGTAACCAACTCTAAACTTGAAAAAAATTGTCTGAAGCCATTCTACCTACCTTTGTTCGGCTGCTTTAATTCCGTTCTCGAATTATTTGTCAGCAAGTTTCTTTCTTTCCCCTTTCCTTTTCATCTATGTGTTCGCAGAGGCGAGATCGAGATGGAATCCAAAACTGAAACTTTGAAGAAGTTCCAATTTCAGATTTGGTTCCGCCCCTGCCCCCATTGTGCTTCGCCCAGGATCATTTTTTTGCTCCGACCCCACCGGCGTTTGTTTCCCTATCCATTGCATTTTGGTTTCCTTCATGGATGCAAAGCCAACACGAGAGCTAAACTTGGAAATGTTGATTATCTCCATGGTTAGTTCCCATCCCGACTCCGGTCCCGGTTTTGATTTTCTTTTTGGTTCTACCTCCGCCGGTTTTAAAGGGGAAGTATGTTCCCATTCCAGTTTTGGTTTCGCCTCCGCCGAAGTTGTGTTTCTTTGTGATAAAATTAAAGATATCATAAATAATGATATATTGCCTTTGAGAAATAATGGAGGCATCTGTTTTGTAGGATCTGAGTTCGGCATGATGTCTGGTCGAAGGAATAAAGTCTTGCCAACTCAGAAAATCTCAACGAAGGAAAGCAACTTCGGCGGAAGGTCTTGCCGACTCGATAGGGTCTCGCCGACATATTTTGTGCCCCCGGTATAACATGTTGGGTGCAATGTAATGTCTCGATGACCAGGAAAAGTCTCCTTGAAGTGAAGTGGGCTCTTGGCAAAAGGACACAACTTCGGTGTAGTGTCTCGGCAAAGGAAGTTAGTCTCACCAACAACTTGCAGAGGGACCGATCTCGAGCAGGAAGAGAGTCGAGGAAGAGGAAGGAAGCTGTGAGTCATAATGCCAGCTGGTGTCTACTGACATGGGTAGCTCGACATTAATGGTGATATTTTAGGGCATTCAAAGCAGCTCCGCTGGAGTTTGAAGATGGACACGGAGGCGTAGGAGTTAATGCTATAAGCTGCAAAAGATCTGAAATCATCCCCCAAACAATCCTTCACCAACATGGACAGTAGAGATTTGCATTTAATGCAAAACTGACTTTCTTCAAAAGATCTAGACGCCGACTCTCTTACAACCGATGGGAGATATTTTGTAAACCCTAAAAATGGGGGCCGACATTCTTTTCAAGAGGTGGTGTATATATGGCATTCTTTTCTCTTTGTAAAGGAGTTAGAAGTTAGGAGTTAGGAGTTAGAAGTTAGAAGTTAGGAGTTAGAAGTTAGAAGTTAGGAGTTAGGAGTTAGAAGTTAGAAGTTAGAAGTTAGAAGTTAGAAGGTTAGAACTTCTAGGGTTAGAAAAAGTTAGAAGAAGCTTTAGAATACAGAAGAAAAGAAAAAAAAGATAGAGGAGACAGAACTGCATCCTGATTCTTTGTAATAGGAGCTTCTTTTGTCTTCTCAGTTAGGAGTTAGATTTAGCATAGAAAGTAATGTATCTTTCTAGTTTCTTTAGTATAGATGGAAGCAGTCCAAAGAAACAAGTTTTATGTACACTGGTGATTGTGCTAGATTTGTAAATGTTGCTTATCTATCTCACTAACAGTAGAAGCAACCAGATTCAAATCTACTTCATATTGTGTTCCAGAATGGTATTTATCTCAAGTTAATCATTTGATTTTGAAAGCTTTCAAGGAATGAAATCTTATTTTGTGTTTTGTTTAAATGGTAACTTATAATCAGTAGTTGAAATCAGCGTTGTGAATGAATGTAACTGGTGTTAATCACAAGTTAATTTTTTTCTTCAGTTTTAGTTAGCAATTCCTTGAGAGGTAACAAGTTTGGTTAAGTTAGATGAATTATCATTCTTTTCAGTACCAAAACCTTGATCTATCTTTTTATTTTTCTTTAAAAAAAACCCTAGTTAAAGTAGGTTTAAATTCATGCTTGATCTTAGCACAATCCATAAGCCCAACACCAGCAGGCCCCTTGAACATTATAGTTCACATCAACCACTGAGGGAAATCAGCACAATTGAGAAACAACTACAAAGACCTTGGGAGCTAAAACATCCATGTGTTGTCTTTCTCTTTCAGGAGAAACAGAGTAGCAATATTCTGTTTGCATGTTGTTGTGCCATTTCGACCGTCAACAGTAATATATGTGAAATGATCGGTGTTTCCTATTATGCTATGATATGGATGATATGCATAATGCTGATGGTTTGTGGATGCAGGATGGATGCATTAGTGATGTTTTTTTTTAACTGTCATGGTACCATGTTAGCATGGAGAAAAGAAAGAATAAATGAGATGATGACAAGAGGATCCAACAAGTCCATGATCTACGAGACTTTATTAGAGATGATAATGATGATGATGATGATGATTTTCTTATCAGGAATTGGGATTTTAAAAGGACTACTTACCTTATGTTTGATAACACACATAGGCAGGATGTATCAAGGTATAAAGAACCAGGATGGTGTTGCACCTAGTGTGATGGAATTTGACTCGACAATCAGATAGGAGTATCCCTGTTCACGCCTAGCATTCAAAACCTTATTTAAAATGCAGTCAAATAATTCAAACATCTCAAACCAAAACATAAAAGGCAAGCCTTCCTATGTGGTCAACAAGACACCTAAAATACCCTCCCTACAAACTAAACAAAGCATGCATGACCAAGGTTATATTACAAGAATATCCAACAAGCACAGCTGATAAAAAGGTAACAATCATTGCCCCATTCCTTTCTCTCTAAATCCCTTTGTTTGGACATCATCGATAGGTCATCGAAATGAATGCAATAAGATAAGCCAAAAGAAAAAGATCAAGTAAACAAACAAGCTAATTTTCTTCATACCGCTAGCCAAGACTAAACTATGGTGATGCCTGATGTTGATGTCCATTGTAGGAAGGATGCATCCTAGGACATGATGTTATCAGATGATTTGGGATTTAATTGGATGATAGGCTATTAATACCAAGAGTTGACCAACTTGTTTACCTACTGACCTAGACTTGAGACCTTGATGATCGAGTTTTCACTTTTGAACTGCTAGAATTTTTTCTGATTGTTTCACCAAACGTTGAGGGTGATGATTGATTTATTGTGAGCGGAGGTTTATTTCCGATGAATGCGAAATGGGATGGATGATTTTTTGGGTTTTTTGAATGTTTTTGGTATTTTGCAATGTTTTGAGGTTGTTTTTGGTATTTTCAAGATGTTTTGCAAATGTTTTTATTTTTTCGAATTTTGCAATGTTTTTGTGTTTTATGAGACTTTATGAATGTTTTTGGATTTTGTGTTTTTTGAATGTTTTTTTTGTTTTTGTGTCTCGGAGGCTGATCAAAGATTATCCTTGCCTACGTTTAAGCTCAGAGACGACATAGTTTGGATTCCATGTTTTTGACATTTTGACTTGTTTTTGGAAAAAAAAATTGTTTTGATATGTTTTGAATGTTTTTGGATTTTTGCATGATTTTGACGATTTTGATATGGATATGTGTAATGATATCAGTGATCTATTTTGGGATTTTGTTGAAAACCAAGCTAAGGTTTGATTGATTGGATTGATGATGATAACATTGTTGAGGATACAAAACAATGCAAGGATAGTGTTTAAGCAACACAAAGATTGGGAACGATATCCTGAGATGATGATGGATTGATTGGATTTGATTGATCAATATTTTCAAGCTTGGTTTTGGAACAAAATTGTTTTGAATGATTTGATGTGACGTTGAAGCACGCATTAGATGCAATTGATATTGATTGTTTGATTAAAGATAAACTTGATAAGGAACATCTTCTCGTCAAAATATGTCATGGGCTAGTGATTTGGATTTTGGCTCACAAATGCTTTGACAAATTTGATTTTATGTTTTCCAATGTTCAGATCACCACATAAGTTGGAGGATATAGATCAAGATTTATTCCCAAAGAAAGATGTAAATATTTTTCCCCAGTGTCTAGCAATGTTTGAAATGTCATGGGTGGATGCCTGGATAGGTGTATGAATGGATGGATATGGATTATCTTGCAATAGGATAAGGTGTTCGAATAAATAATGCTCATTGGATAATTCTTTATGGCTCAAATAATGTTGGGTAGGATAGGATCAATAAAAATAACTCGTGTCAAGATGTCTACCATAAGCAAGTGTAAAGTGTGCACCAAAATTTGTTAAGATCAAGATAATTTGGAAGATGGATACAGATGGATGAAAATGGATTGGATCAATGGTTTATGGATGAATGGATTTATTATGGATGAGATGGATGGAATGTTGGATTTATTATGGATGAGATAAGATGCTTTCACTTGAACTGGTGCACGTAGATGCTCGATTCTACACATGATGCATGTTTTCCAATTTTTCATCATGGTATTTGTCCAAAGTGCCACCATAGTGGTTTTCACTAGAGGAGAATTTTTTTTCTTTACTATTTTCAATCCTTTTTTTATTTTATTTTATTTTCATATTTTAATTTTTTTTTGTATTTCTTTGTGAAAGATTTTTAAGCTCATGCTAAACCACCTGGTGGTGTTCATGTAGATGCTTCTGTCATAATGTGTCATTGATATCCTGCCTAAAGAATTTTTTTTACAAAGATACGTACACTTGAAGACAACTTTTGAGATTTATGATCTGCTTTGTTGATACCGGAGTTAACTTTGTTTTTGTGCACACATCGTGATAGAGTTCCTTCTAAATGCTTATGATGAAGGGTGGCTACCAATACATGGTCAATGTGAGAATTGGATATCATGCGTGGAGGCATATATGGAGTGTGTTTAGGAATAAAAGATAGATTGGTTGATAGTTTGGAACCTTTGACTCTCCAAACTTGGAAAGATGAGCAATGATGGGTGGATAAGGAAGTGTGCATTAAATTAGGACCAACTGCTTGATATACTATGTACGTTGCTTGGGAAGCTTGATATTTCCTTTGTGGACATCTTTGATGGATACTTTTCCCTTTTTTATTTTGCCCCATAGTTTCTTTGATTGATGAAGTTTGATAGGGATAAAGTTTTTTTGTATTTTTTAGTATCCATGTGTATTAGATTTTTCCATTATGCTTCTCAGTTTCTTTTGCTTTGATAACATTCTTTGTGCTTTGATTCAAATCTTTCTTTTGATGTTGGTCCCAATTCTTGGATGGGGTGATGGGTGGATGAAGATTCGTGACGTGGTTGGTTGTAGTATTGGCATCGGTTTCATCATAAGGATTCTTCATGCTCCCTATGTTGATGTATGCACTAGATAAAATTTCCCCCAGTATTACAAAGGTATCATTGATATTTTTAGATCCCTTAATTGTCAAATAACCAAGACCTTGATGCTTAGGATTGCCAATTGTGTGAGTAAAATATGTGCAAATGTAATAACAAACACAATCAATAAGACATTATATCAATAGATTTAAACAACAATTAATCTAATTAAAGCATAAATCCATCAAAGCCATCTCATTTCTCTCTAACTCCAAATATTTATTAAATCACAGAGGCTCTCATATTTTGTAAGCAATGTGATTGTTAAAATGCCAATCTAGAGAATGAGATGATGTAAGATGTAGGAATCTAATCCTATATGATAATTGCTAAATGATATGATGAAATCTTGTAGATGAAAATGACATAAAACTCATAAAATAAACTAAGATGCAGCTATAGGAAGAGCCATGATTATAAAACTAAGATGATTCTAATATGATTCTACAATGATGATTGCTATTTTACTAATATGATAATTTCTCAAATGCTTCTAATGCTATTTTTGTAGAGTAAGATTGCACAAAGTTGGGATCTTTTTCCTGTAGAAATAGGTTGTATTTATAGATTTCTGGCAACACATTTGTGAAGGGGTAGCAAAGCAAAGGTTTGCATTTGATTTGAAGGATTCAATGGTGAAAGATGAAGAAGCCTGAGATGATTATGGAGATTGTTCCTCCCCACAAAAACATTCAGCTAGAAGATAGGAAGAATCAATGGAAGAAGATGAAGAAGTTTGCCTGCAATTTGTTTCCAATTTGTCTCGAAATTTGTTCATGAAGGTTGAGTTGAATTAATTAGATATCAAATATCTAATTTGGCAGGTGCATATGATGAGTGAAAAGAGGAATTAGTTGTAGAAATATGCCTTAATTTGAATATTTGGATTTATTCAAATTAGTAAAAGAAGATATTTAATTTAATAAAACAAACTATAGAAATCTGTTTATTAAACCAATATGGAAGAAATGTGGTAATTAAAGAAAACAAATTATGTGAACTTGTTTATTTAATTTAGATGGGAAGATGTGATTAAGATAGAATAAATAGGAGAATTTGATAATTAAATAAAACAACGTATTAAATTTGTTTATTTAATTAAGATGAAATAATAGAAGAATTAGATAATTAAATAAAATAAAGTATTAAATTTATTTATTTAATTAAGATGAATTAATATGATAAAGATAGAAGAATTTAAAATGTGAAATATATAAATAAATATTTCTATTTATTTAATAGCAGATGAATTAAAGGATTCAATTAATCAAATAAATCGTATTTAATTAATTAGATTATCCAGACCATTTTTAGGTGTATACACCAATAATTTGCACTGGTTCAAGGATACCCTATTCATGTAGGCCTAATCCTCTGCCTTGATAATTCATCTGTTGAAACATTTTATTTTCAATAGGATATTATTTTCCTTGGAAACAAGGTGCTACTCCTTCTCTACTCTATTGTGGATCTTCGAAGGTGATAGCTTCTTCATTGATAAGATAGCTTGCCTTAAAAAAAGTAAGTGATCTAAGTTTATAAGTGATAGGATCCTCCATAAGTGGGATGACTTCTTGATTCATATCTTTGGCTTGATCTTGTGAAATATCAGATTTTAATGCTTCTTCAAGAGGTGTCGATGATTCACTATCCTTGTAAAAGTCTTCCTTATGATTCATTTTGATATGCCTTCACAAGATGTTCCTGATTCACAACTTTTGTAGAAGCCCTCTTCATGACTCATTTATGATATGTCTCTAGATCTTTCTATATCTTGATCATGTGTACAAATGTTAAGAGTAGGAGACTCTTGTTCCTTGGTAATGATATCAAGAGTATGAGACTCTTGTTTTGAATGAAGATCATCTACATGTCCATCCAAAGAAAGCATCTCATGGTTAGACATAGGGGTATGTGCTATATGGATATGATCATCATTTACGACATCTTGTATAGATAAGAGAGTGTCCATTAGATCATTGTAGTATCTTGGAGATACAAATTCTTGATCTTGATTAATTTTGGAATTTATTTTGATATGCTTTGGATCAAGTTCTTGACATGGGTTAGTTTCAAAGGATGGATTGCTTATAAAGGTTTCTTAGATATCTTCATTAGAAATGGGAAGTGGCTCGATATCCTCTTGAGTTTTGAGTGAATTTGGATCAAGTGTTGAGTTGAGGATTTCTTCAATCTCTATAACCATGAGGTCAAAGGATGTCAATATGTCTTGGAAAGGACCATTGCTAGACTTTGGTGAAAGATGTTGATCATGCTTTGGAATAAATTCTTGAGATAGGTCCTCTAACTCATTAGGTAATGTAGAGACATTTTCAACATGATCATTGGTCGATGGATCATGGATTATGTCAATAGGATCAAATAATTCTAACACTCCTTGAAATAGATCATTGTCAGATATTGTTGAGGGGTTTTGATCATGACTAAAGAGTGACTCTTGATGTAGATTGTTGGATGAGGTAGAAACATCTTCAATGTGCTCATCGATGGAGAGATCTTGATCATTGTTTTCAACAATTGTGGTGGAGAGATTGTCAATGTTTTCAACCATAGGATCAAGTGATGTTAACATTTCTTGATTTGGATCATTATTGGGTATTGTTGGTGGATTTTTATCGTGATTGAAAAGTGACTCTTGATATATGTTGATTTGATCATTGGATGAGGTAGACACATTTTCAAAGTGCTCATTAATGGATTGATCTTGATCATTGTTCTCAACAATTGTGGTTGAGACATTGTCATCGTTATCACTAGTGGTTGAATCTTGATCATTGTCCTCAACATTTATTATTTTTTTATCAATAAGGTCTTGGATGATATTTTTGAGTTGAATACAGTTTTATTTTTTATGAATATTTTCTCTATGATACAATAAAATCCACCCCTATTCCAAGGAAAGCTTAGGATAGATTTGAAAGAACTTATCTTTGGAATAGTGATGAGTTTTGCATCGAGTATCTTTCTTAGCACTGATTCAATTAGATCTCCAAAAGGAGTGTATTCACATTTGTGCTCTTGTGAGATGTGTACTTGTTGAGGTGATTCTTATTGTGATTGATCTTGGAGATTTGGTGATTGGGTTTTTTGTTGATGTTGTTGATCTTGATATCCAACCTCTTGACATTAGAGATATTATTCTTGATGTGGTTGTGGACACAACTCAATTCTTTGATGACATGGTTTATCCAATGGAAGAGTGTATTGATTTTGGGTTGGAGATGTCTCTTGGCACAATGAATCAACTATTTTCTTAAGTGTAGCAATTTGATCTCGCAAAATTTGATCTTGACACCCTTGATATAGTTGATTTGGTTTTTGTTCAAGCAGATTTGGAATGTATACTTGTGGTGTTTGTATGGGATCATGAAAAAATTAATTTTGGACAATGTTCTCATTTGGGATGATGTTTATATTTGGCATTATAGGTTGAAATTGAACATTGTTTTGGTTTGGAAACATATTGCCTTGATTTAGGTAACTTTGATTTTGCATGGTGTTACCTTGACTTGGATCAATACATGGAGTTGTTAAAATATTGTTTGGACTTTGAACAACATTTGTATGATTCACAAACATATATATCCCAAATTTTACCAAGTGTGGATTTGAAATGTTCATGTTTGGTAAACTTGTACTTAGTATATTCACATTTGGCATGTATGGATTTGATGGGATAATGTTGTTTTGTTGAAGACTCATGCCTTGATTGTTTGGTTGATAGATTTGTAGGTTTGGACTTTGATTTAAATCTACCATAGGGAAAGGTGTTCCAAAATTTAGATTGGGAATACTCACATTTTTTGTATCATTGAGGTTTGTAGGAGATAATGATCCCATGTATGGATTGTATAAATGTGAGTTTTGATAATCAATCGGCATTGTAAGGCTTTGATAGTTTGGCTTATTTATATTACTCGTGATGTATGGATCAAGTTTATATTCCATGTTCTTCTTGTGTTTTGACATTTTTGACTGCTAAGGGGTTTAGGACCAATGATGAGATGAAGGATGAATATGGGTGTTGAACTTTTAGGAATTTTGGATCAATGCTAGATTTTAGGATTTTACTTTGATTGATTTGATTTGGATAATGAAGTTGTAGATCCCAAGATGTTGGATGTGACCTTAGGATGAACTTGTTCAAAGGGGTGCTAATTTAACTAGAGATATGAGAAAGGTTACATTCTCACACTCCTAACTAAACAAGGTGATTTTAATGTGGTTTAAGGATGTACCCAAGTCTAGACAATGATGTTTCCAAAGCTCTAAAGTTGTTTGTGGGATGGAGATGATAAATGTTTGGGATGGATGAAGTGTTTGATTTGATCCTAAATGAACCTAAGAAGGACCTTGTTTAAAATACCAAGATAGTGAAGAGCATGCTTTTCCCTAAGAGTAGTTCAAACCAAAAGACCAATGTTTGCATGAAAACCATATGACCAAAAGATACCAAGCACATGTGTGGGGCTCAATTTGAGTTTAATCTTTGTTAGTGACTTTCATATCAACACTTCTTGCTTAGTTTTTAAATTGAATGTCTATGTCTCAATTTCTTTTCATCCTACAAGGTCCATTATGTGGAAATCAAGAGAATCAAGGAAATAGTTGCCTAATGTTGACTTTAGAGGGAAAATTGAGATATAGGCCCAAATATTTAGAAGCCTCTAAGGATAGAATCCCTAGGGACAAGCAGTAATATGTGGGACTTTCCAAAGGTATTTGCCTCTACAAAAGGGTTTGAAATTTGATGACCTTTGTTAAATGTTTTTTTTCAAGATTTTAGATCTAAGCAATGTGTTTAACTGACTCAAAGATTGCACAACCCTAGGATGGAAAAGAAAATATTTGTTGAATTCCCACTTGGATAAATCCAGCTACGCTTATTCAAAGTGGATGATTAGAAGCTTGACCACACTAGCTCCCCTCCACAACACTCACTTCTACGGGTCAACCAAGCTTCAGTTCTCATGAATCTCCCATGACCAACTTTTCATTTCTACAAAGAATCGCAGGGCCATGTGGGATGGCTCCGTGGGTTCAATCCACCTCTTTGACATCAACAAGGCCCAGATTCATATTCCGTCCAGCCAGTAAACCATGTCCGATTCGAACCCAACGTTCACGCGACCAGTTTGCCGCCCTCTATTGTTTATGAGTGATTTTCTTATCAGAACTATAAATTGATAGCGAGCGAAAGAGGCGAGCGATGTAGCCATAATTGCTGGTTATTCCAGGGATTTTGCGCCTTATCGGCGGCTCCTCAGAAACGCATCCGGTTTGTCCGTCTGAGTTCTGGCGGGAACAAAGAGAGAATATTAATGTTCTTTTTCGCACCATGGAATCGGTACTGGTGTCGTGAGTATTTTGCATAACCCATTAGCCCGGTCGCGCCACTGTCCGTTATCCGTCTGCCAGCGTTCTCCACACACATTGTCACAGAAGATACCTTGTCCCAGCACCAGTGTCCCATCTAGCCAGCCCCACACCAACAAGTCCAGATCTGGCTCAGTCCCATTCCCAGAGGTCAACGCTGTTTGTTCTTAGCTGGAGGTTCAGTCTGTGCCCAGCCTGAAGGTTCATGGTCACAAACATGTCTTGAAGCCCAACCTGCCCTTTTGAATCCCTAATCGCTTTAACATTTTCCTTTTAGATTTTCTCCACTTTGCTTCTCTGTTATCTTAGTGATCCCAATGTGAGAGAGGTTGCATGCGAACTTTAAAGTTTCAGTCATATGTCATCCTGCAATATAAATTAAGTTGCATTCAAAAAAATAAGGAATAGGTGACCATGTTATTTCTAAGCAATTGTCCAATCAAAACCAAAAGTTAGATCTGCTTAGCACAAGTAACAATGTCGAATCCCCAATATGTGTGTAATTTGTAAAATCCCAAATAATATTAATTAAATTCTACAAAGATCATGTCAAAGTTTTGTCATATACGGATATAAGTCAGATTGCATAAAGCAGAAATCATAAAGATTTGGAAAAATATCGAGCTTGAGATTATGAAAGACGTCACTTTGAGAAGGCCATTCAATTCTAATATTTTGAATGAATTGACTTTAACTTTGTAGGCTCATTGAATGCATTAATCTGCACTTGATCCACACTGTAAAAAAAAATGTTAGAGATTGAATTCAAAAAAAATTGTTTTGCTAGATCATATCTTGGTGCATTTAATCAAAGATCATGTTTTCTATAGCATACATGTCCCTTAAAAAATGTGGCTATCCTTTATCAACAATTGGATCTGCATGGGCATTCGAGCACAGATAATTTGTTTTCACAATGAGGATCTTTTATCAAAAATTACCCGATAGGGGTGTATGGTCAACACATTCAAGATATTTTGAGGAGATGTTGGTAATCTACCACTTTTGTACCCAATAAAATTCACAAGTTATTCTGAATCTCAAAAGAAAGTGTTGCTATCGAGCTTTCTTTATTTTAAAATAAAATAAAGCATAAAGACCGAAATCCTCATCATTAATGTTCAAACTATCACTCTCATACATGTCCAGCATTTTAATAAAACTACACAACAATCTTGTTTGTAAGCATTAGACCCAATATTAATTTATGAGAAAGTGAATGATTAAAATTGTTGCACATCAGCCTTTATGGTGTTCTAACATTCCAAGCAAAGAGCAGCAACGCATTTCACAAATCATTGAAAGCAACAACAGGATAATTTTAATGCTTGGCCAAACGTTTTGGTCATTAATAAATGCAACGATACTAAAATATTAGCAAATGATTTGAATGATGGAAGAGGTATAGACAAATCCATATTTCTCCAATCAATAATACATTTCAAATATAAATAATGCAAATGACATACCCACCATTGTCGTCATAAATAGAGATCTTTTTTAGATCAAAATCAAAATCTGAAATAAATAAAGCTCTGTCATGCGCCCAGATCATGTGTCGGTGATTTTCTTAAACTAAAATGATTTGACATCTTTGAATATTGTGTGCAAAGAAGCCTCTACAACCATTCAATGATTTTTCAAAAAAAAAAATTGTTATCAAAATAAGTCAGCCACTACAAAGAATTCGACATTTAGTTTTGGTTTTGGTTCCCTTGAAAATAAAAGAAAGTTTGAAAAAAAAAGTTGATGCATACTTCAATTTGGCAACCAACTGTCTAAAAAGGTGGAGAGCTCACATGAAAAGATGGAAGTGGAGTTTTTGAAAGATGAAATCAAAACATAAGACATGAAAATATGGAGTCTTCGGTACCTACCTTTTCCTCACTAGGTGTCAATCATTGAAAGGTATTTCAAATGGAATTTGGTATACCAGCGCTCAGATTACACAGGCAAACCAACACAGTTTACTAGTGCACAAATTCCACAAGCAACCACCAAGCTTCTTACTTATTGTAACATTCTTACTTATTGTAGCCATAGTGAAGTTTCCATGGCTCGCAAACTACACAAATGATAGCGCACAACTACCCCACCCATCTAAAATACAAAATTCTTCACCAATATTTTTTTCTTTGGTCTGCAAGAAAAACAAATATGCATTCGCTGGAGGTGGAAGTACAATAGAAATTCACATAAAATATGGAGGAAATCTTGAGGTATTATCTCCTTTGGAAACCGTTAGTATAAAAGTATAAAGCAATTCCTACTTTCAACATCCAATAAAAGTATAAAGCAATTCCCATAGTGGCAGTGAAGTGGATTTATAAACATAATTATGTAGCAAATTCAAATTTTATATCAAGTATATGATTGCATAACACATGAAAGTATAAAGCAAGCGTGTATCCCAAAAGAATAGATGCTAAGACTTTAAACAAAGCATCCACGTGTAAGAAGCTCAGCAACGAGATTTACACTTGACTTGATATGAAAAATGTGCAATAAAGGAAAATGATAAATGTGTAAGGCAAGTTAGCCCTCCTTCTAGCGCCAGATGTAGATGCTAAAATCTGCATATACTAAAACTATAACACACATTAGCATGGTTAGTCATTTAAAGTAAAGCAAACATGACATCTCTATGGGATACTCCAACAAACTTCATAATGCAAACAAAACAACAAAATATCAAATAAACTAATTGAGAACATAAAAAGCATGGTGCATACCTATCCCATAGTGGATTGGTGCTACTTTGTTGTGGAAATTAGCCCTTTCTCAACCCTTAATAAGCTCTTGGATGAAAATGTGGATGAACTCAAATGCATCAAGTAGTGGATAGTGCAAAATGCCTCAGATTGTAGATCCAAAATTAGTAAAAGAGCTCTCCATTTATAGGAGAGAAGGATGGAAGAATGCAAGACATGGAGGATGTGGGACTAAACATAAGCCAATGGCATTGTGCCACTTGTTAACATCCTAGTGGAGAGAGGTGGGGCACATTTTGGTCAATATGCAAATAAATACAATTAGGTGGAAATTTGAAATTTGAAAGTTGGCTTGTGGAGGAAGATGTGGAAGAGGAGTTATTGCCACTTGGCTCAAGAAAAAGGACTTGTAAGAGTCATAAATGCCAAGTTGGAGGACAAGACCTTTTGGGAGGGAGATTTCAAAATGAAGGAATACTCCAAAGAGATGCCTTTTTGAATGAAAATAGATGAATTAATAAATCAATTAAATTGATTTACTTGCACAAGTTGCAAAATCTAGAGGATTTGATGGATTAGAGTTAGTATTGTATGTGTGAAATATGGGGGTTATCAAATCAATACTAAAGCACACAAAACATCAATGGTAAAAATTATATTAAAGATTCAAAGCAAAGAAGCTACTCTAAATTGTAGTTAAGTAAATCTTTAAAAACGCTTCATTGTCCTCTATTCTTAAAGATTTATTTAACCATTTGGCTCTCAAATTTTATATGCATTAAGGCTATTGGAATGACACTTAAGAAACGAGATTATTATTCAACATGCAAGCCAATTAAGTTCCTACATGAAACTATATGATGAAAATGATAATGGAGATATTGAAAAAATGGATAAATGATGTTAGATTATACAATGTAAATGCTTATGATATGAAGCTAAGATGATTCTACATATGCTCAAATGCTAACTACGAATATGCTAAACTAAAATGCAACTATGATGCAAAGCATGATATAAAATGAAACTATGAAGCAAAATGATTCTAAGATGTAACTCTAAAATCAAACATGATATGAAATGTAACTATAAGACTCCAAAATGTTCCAAATGCTCAACACTATTCCTGCATAGTGTTCCAAAATCAAGTGTGTGAGAAAAAAACCATGTGTTCAAAGTTTGTTGAAGAAGTGTGTGAGGAATAAGCCATGTGTTTGAAGACATGTGCTTGAATTCCTAATTCGGGATTAGTGAAGATTAATTAAGTAAATCAAACTTATAGAAATTTGTGTATTTATTTAATTTAGAGGAATATGATTTTAGATTTGAAGAATTAGAAGACATGAACTATATAAATAAATTTAATATTTATTTATAAGTAGATGAAATATTAATTAAATAACTAGTATTTAATTAATTAAATGTCTTGACCGATTTTAGGTGTATACATTTTTCCCCTCTTTGAAGTAATGTGTTTACACGTTGCTTCAAAGAAAAATTTGATACTAATGCCAAGAAAAAAAAAATCGATGCCCCAGATGTTGATTTTTCAGTGATGACGAATATATGCCCCTCGGGAGATAAATCAGTGAATTTTTTAATTTTTAGGATTTTTTGAAAATTATGATGATTTTTTAATGATTTTATGATGATCTCAAAATTGTATGCGTCAAAAATGATTTATCTCTAAAAAAATTATATGAAACTCACCTGGTGTTGATTTGATGAATTAAAGCCCCTTTAAAAAATAAAAATAAAACAACCCCATAAAAATCCCACTTAATTAACCTTTAAAAGGTTAAAAAGGGGGATTAGAAGTTCATTTGTGCATTTGTGATTTTGAAAACTTGAGAGTGAGAGTGATTGAGAAAGTTTGGAGCAGAATATCGATCCCCTACCACACTCACCGGTTCGAGCGGGTCAGGCATCACAACCATCCAGCGGCATACGGTTCTCCGATAAGTACCTCAAAAACCACCTTGTTATTTGTGTATTGTATTTTCCCACTTTTTCTTGTTTGAATTCGGTTTTTGTTTAGATTAGCGCATAAGAAGACCGAAATAGTGCATAGAATGACTATTCTAGTGCATGCATAGACTCAGTGCACATGAAGACCGAAATAGCGCATAGGATTGATGAAATAGCGCTTAAGGTGCCCAAAGTAGCGCATTAGTTAACTGTAATGGCACATAGAATAGATTAGCGCTTAGGGAAATTAGATTAGCGCATTGGTGAGATGATTTAGCGCATAGGGTGAAGTGGTGCAACAGGACCCTATTTCAGCGCATCAATTAAATGAAATGTTGCATTGATGTTTGGGCGCTTAGAACCTCTATTCTAGCGCATTGATGAATTTTTCTGGCGCATAGGGTTTTCCAATGCATAGAAGCATTGTTCTAGCACATAGGTGAAATTTTAAACTAGATTGATGATTTCCTTGATTAGACTCCTTGATGTTGATGATGTTTGATCGCGTCAGCCTTTGTGTTGATGATGATTGATGATGTTGATAGGTTGGATGTCCATTGATCTCATGATAGGTGAGAGTCAATGATAGGCGAGGATCAATTATAGATTGATTGATTAAATGACCTCATGATAGGCGAGGTGCATTGATTGATTGATAAACCTCATGATAGGTGATGTTAAATTGATTGATGGACCTCATGATAGGCGAGGTTGAATTGATAGGTTGATTTTGATTGATTGACCTCACGATAGGTGAGGTTAAATTGATTGATGAACCTCATGATAGACAAGGTTGATTTGATTGATTGACCTCATGATAGGTGAGGTTAAATTGATTGATGAACCTCATGACAAGCGAGGTTGAATTGATAGGTTGATTTGATTGATTGACCTCATGATAGGTGAGGTTGAATTGATTGATGAACCTCATGATAGGTGAGGTGCATTGATTGATTGATGCTCATGAGATTTGATCAAAGTCTCACCAGAGCTGATTAGATTGATAGGATGAATGATTTTGATTGATTGATTGATTTGTGATTTTTTGATGATAGGAGCCTTTGACAAGTTTACAAATCAGAGAGCGATTCCCGAGGAGATGGGAGTTGATTCAGCACCTGACACAGCCTGAGACAACCATTATCACACGATGCAAATCATCATCTCTTATTGATATGTCCCAGATCAGGATCAACAGGGGGTTGTTGATAGCCTTAGCTCAGAGGTGGCATAATGAGCATAACACCTTCCATTTTCCCAATGGTGACATTACAGTGACTCCCGAGGACATCTACCAGATTTTACGGATTCTTGTGGTTGGAGATCTTGTACTATATGATTTTGAGGAGCAGGATGGGACTAAGGCACTGAGGAGAGTCTTTCAAGATGATACTATCAATGGTTACGAGATTCCTTAGAGGGAGATGGTAGATGCCTACGCCACTTTTCCTCCCATATTAGTTGGTTTCATTGGAGGGTTCCTTTGTCCTGACCGCAGGTCAAAGGGACTCTCAATTGGATGGGGGAAGATCCTTGAGATCATGATTGCTCATAATACCCAATATGCATGGGGTAGTTGTATGCTAGCACACTTGTATCATGATTTACATCAGGTTGTTTATCTTTGAGGAGCGAGTTTATCAGCAGGGGTCACATTGCTTCAGGTCTATGCCTAGGAGCATATAGCAGTCAGTAGACTAGTTGGGGAGAGACAGCACCCAGCCATGAGGCCATATGTTCATTTGTATGCAGGTTGAGTTGCTTAGCCTAGGCAGGGAAAACTCAAGCACTGGCGGAGAGTGCTTGATGATCTAGAGTCTGTGGTATGGTGACCTTATGTCGATTGCGAGTAGTGGCCTGATGATGACACAATGATGCCATATTTGTGTCAGTCCATGTACTTGATTAGTTGTACCCATTTTATTATTGAGATATTTTTGCTGATGAGAGTATTGAGGCAGTATGGTCAAGTTTAGGTGATGCCCTAGGGTGTGGCTCATTATGCATGACAATGGCAAGATGTTATAGATTGGGGGCCAGTGTTATCTTATGACACAGTCATTCATCATTTTCAGGGATTGTCAGCCATCATATGGGATGTTCATCTTAATATCACTGATGCGACAGTGTCAGAGGAGTACATAGAGTATATGTTTCTTCATCCATTCCCGAGGCTCACTATTCTAGATGAGTCGATGTCATTGTTAGAGCAAGAGGCAAGAGGTTGTGGACGTAGGCAAGGAAGAGAGGAGGTGGAGGAGGAGGAGGAGGAGGGATCAAAGGAGTATAGTGATGATGAGAGTGATGGGGGAGGTGGAGATGATGGGGGTGATGGGGGAGGAGATGAGGGTGGAGGAGGTACAGGTCTGGATGTTGGAGAGATGAGAGTGACTCGCAAGAGGCGATCATTAGTGGCCCCATCACAGTAGCATGTGGAGATCTGGTTACCATCATAGCAGCAGCAGACCCAGATAGTTTCCTTATAGGTGCAAGTTCAGACGCTGCAGGGTCAGTTAGAGCAGGTATAGGCTCTTCTTACATAGGTACAGGGATAGATACAGACTTTGACAGCCAAGAGGGATGTTGCTAGGCAACAAGTGCAGCAAATATAGGACCAACTTGCATAGGTACAGGCTCAGGTTTAGGGACAGGTACAGGCATAGGATTCCACACTTACTACGGAGAGAGATAGTTTGAGATGGCGAACGGAGCATGCCAAGGGCATCACTGAGAGGCTACAGCAGGCTACAATGGTTGCCGGTACTTTAGATTATTTTAGAGAGATTCATCGCACCGGACAGGAGGCCAAGTTCTATAGAGGGAAATATCATGAGGTGGTTCCTCTAGAGTGGGGGGAGAGCTTTGCACAGTCTTGGTCTAGCAGATCCCAGTCTCGTACCATTAGCATGGGTGTCACGCAGCCACTGCCTGGAGATCGGACAAATCCTAGTGTAGGTCCATCAGGTGCAGGGGGTACTGGTCCTATGATGCCAGCACCGTCTAGGGGGAGCATGAAATAGCTCCTATTTGATGATAGATTTTTTGATGTATTTTTGGACATGATGTATACACCTCTTTATCCAGTTGAGACATTGATGATGTACCTATTTGATCTTAGACATTCTAATACACTGCCATTTTTTATATTGATGTATCTCTTTATACCTTTGGATATCCTTGTACACTTTGACATTATGATTTTGAGGTTATATGATATGTGACGATGATTATGATCTGTGTCTATATGATGTTTATATGATGATGATCATGATGATTATGATGGATGCGTTTAATTTCTATTATTTATGCTATGTGATGTTTTACATGATGATGATGATATGATACACTATGGATGCAAATGATGATGCAACTGATGTTTTTTCTATGATGCTTTATGAATGATGCCTATAGGATGTATTTTTATTATGATCATGAGATGTGATGTATTTGATGTTTTTGTACTTTTCTTATGCAAATAAATGATGTGATGAATGGATGAATGTATGATAATTTGATGGTACCTAGTGAATGAATGAATGAAATGATCATATGATGGTGCATAGTGCTATGTGTTTATGATATTTATGTAATGATGATCATGATGATTATGCAATGATGATATGATAATGCATGATGGCTGATTTTATATGTTTTGTGGATGATGTTTTATGCTATGCTTTTGGATTTTGATTATGTGGTAGAAATGAAATGTGATGCAAATGATTGTGATGGTTATACTGATTATGTATGGATGTAATGATGATGAAATGATATATGGATGATGTTTTATAATATGTAAGATGGATTTTGATTATGTGATGTAAATGTTATGTAATGAAAATGATTGTGATGCAAAATGATATGGGATGCAAATGACATGTTTAACTGAGTTCGCAAGACTTCAAAACTTCTTAGGTCCTTAAGCTTAAATGAGTGAATCTATCCAACTTCCAAGAGTTGTGGGAAGGCTGCAATAAGTTGATTATTTGTTAAGTTAAGCTTCACAAAATTTCACATATTTCCCAACTCTCTTGGAAATCTGAAGAGACTCACTCATTTAAGCTTAGTGGACCAATTTCTTGATGCAACTATATGAAATGATTTTGATTGTGTAAATGAGATGCAATGCACATCTTTTTGTGTTTTCTGATGATGTAATGCATGGATGTATGAATGATGTGATATGATATATGATATGAGAAATTTTTTCTAATGTATGCAAATGATGATGCAATTGATGTGCAACTAGATGAAAATGATGTGTTTTTGGTAATGTCAAGTGTACTCAATCCATTAATAATAGAGATAACACCATTGTGAAATTGTTTCAGCCTTCAAATTCAAATTCTCATAAATACAAATGCAAAAACTAACATGGATGCAATCTAACTTAACCATGCAAATCTCATATGTAGAAGTCGTTCGCAATAGCCAGTTTGTTGTGCTTTTTATCATCATTGAGCCTTTAAAATGTTGAAAGTGAGTACAAACATTGATGGTATATTTAGACCATGATGACCTGAGTACTACTTCCATGATTTTTGATAGTGAAAGTTAACACAAGCATCTAAGTATAATTGAACCCAAATGACCTAAGTATTGCTTGCATAAACATACAAGAGTTAACCATTTTCCTATGCAAATTCAAAATGTCATTAGTGATACATTGTAGATCACGTGCAATGAAAATTTTCATAGTCATAGTGATCAACTCACAAATAGCAGACAAACAAAAATCACATTCCTTCCTAGCTCCTCTAGTTCAATACATCATCAAGGTGCTCGAGAGAAATGATAACAAAAATCAAAGTACACTAGTTGAACATTTGTGTCAAAGTGATAAATCCATGATTCAAAAGGAACACCATCCATTGAAATTTTGTTTTTATGTGATTGATTTGACTGTTTGATTCGGATGGTTGATGTGTTATTGATGGTTGTGATTGATGTTCAATGTTGAGTTGCACTATGATCATTGTGTTTGTTGTGTTTTTCCTACTATTGTTCGTCTATTGGTTCGAGCTCAAAGTTTATTGCCCCCAGTGAGTTCAGGATTTTTCCCCCAGTCTACGGCGAGACACGCCCGTGATGCCAGGATATGTACATGAATTTTTTAGATGATAGGTAGATTGTTGGCGAAAGTGAATGGTCGGCATGCTCAAATAGATGGAAAAGATAACCTATCACAAATAGCGCCTATTGCCAGATTTTCACTACTTGTTTTTGTTACCCATTTTTCACCTGTGGGCTCAACCAGGCAGGGTAACCCATGCTTTCAGATGTTCTCGAAGGCCAAATGGAGGGGGACTTGCATCACGGTCACATATTTTCTAAAAATGTTTGCTTCTTGTGCAGATGCAGGGGAAAATAATGTTTCAAAATCGGCACGTGGATTAAATGTG
>VDFB02044821.1:0-13772 GCA_007258455.2 Sequoia sempervirens | reverse complement strand
GCTCGGTGATCTAGTCGATCAACTCTTCGGGTTAGGACTTCTAGAATAACTAGGGACTTCTACTCTAGGTTTTTTCCTAATCTTCAAGATGGCCCTTATTAGCCGCATTTGGTTTTGATCAACTGCTTCTTCTTCCTCTTCTACATTTGAACCTTCTTCCTCTCCTTCATTCTCACTTTCCTCCCTCAGGTTTAACCCTCTTCTCAACTGTTCTTGTAACGCATCAATCTGTCTTTGGAGGGCTACCAGTGCATCTCTTCCACCAGCATTTATGCCGCCTCGACCACAACCCACCATACCTACGGGTGGCATCACTCTTGGAGGCATCTTTCTTGACCTTGACCCCACAACCATGGTCTGGTTAAACTACCTCACAATGGTCTTTCCACATGTCCAGAAACCCTACTCTGATACCACTTGATGAGGGCGCAGCCTGATACATAGAAAATAACCCACAAATAAGAGAATAATTTTATTATTCAGAAAATGGAGCTTCTTACATGTAGAGGATCTCAAATCCCCAAGTTCTACAATGCATACAAGTTATAGAAAGCTACAGAATAACCCTTTCACAATATGCGAGCTTGTCCCCAAAAAGCTATCCAAAAATTAGAAACTTGCTTTAGGTGGTCTGGGGCCAAAAATTACAACTTGAAGTTCAAATTTCAAAAGAACATTTGCAATTGTATCTTCTAGAAAGTGCGCCAACTTCCCGGGGCCATAACTTTTGATCCGGGACTCCGATTTGCGAACCGTTTGAACCGTTCGAAAGGTCTCCAAGTCAATAACATGCTAGAAATTTTCTATGCCAATTTTGGCAAGTTTTGGGGCCATTTCAGGAACTCTAAGTGCATCAAATCTAACTCAGAAGATTTTCAGGTGCAAATCTGGGAAACTAAAACTATAATATCTTTCAACCCGAGAATAGAAAATAAAAACTATAAATTGGAAATTTTATTATGACGAAAAGGGTATCCAAAAATGTAAAAATATCTAAAACTGAGAAAATTGAAATTTAACTATTTTTGGATGACGCAAGATTGCCCTTACACCACTGGATGCTCTTGCATCAGATAATGCCCTTTCTCCTTTCCATTTTCTAGGCTTCTCAAATCCTCAACAACACAACTTTTCAAAACCCTCAAGTTTTTCACATTTAAACTTCCTCACATTTGGTGATCTATTTACAAAATCTTCACTATATCAAGATCTAATGGCTTCAATCCACACTTATAGGTCCTACTACAACTGCCTCACATTCAACGCTCTATTACACACTCAGGAAATTTTGCTTTGATACCACTGAAGTAGGAGGATAAACACACATACCCCCTTTTCATACAACTATTCTCAAGAAAATAAAATGCATTAAAAATGCAACAAATTAGATTTTAAAATCTACAACATGAACACTTGATTGTTTATTCATAATCTTCAAAAGAGCATCACAATAACTTCTCCAAATTGACAATACAAATTGTATAGCCTCATGGGCTGATAATAATAGTCTCAAAACTGATATAAAATTGATGTACAATAGAAAAATATTTTAAGGACAACAACAAGTTCATTCTTTCAAATCTTCTACCAAAAACTGTGAAACAAGATCATCAAACACTTGTAAACTTCAATACAAAATATGCAACAACTCAATCATGGATTCTTAAATCCATTTTCTGCTATTCCTTCACTTCCAAACCTACAAAACATTCATACCAAATTGATTTCTCCTTCCCTCAACTCTCACCAAACCTCCCCTATAAAATCCCTCTTCTCTTCTGATATTCCCCTTCTTTTCACAAGCTAATTTTTTACACTTTTTCTTGTGCAACTCTCACGAGAAACCTACAAGTTCTTTCTCCAAACTTACTACTATTGATTGCTTCTCTTTTAATACATTAAAGGCTACATTTTATATATATTAATACCCTTTTTTAGATATGAAAATAGGCACCACAAATCTACTCTTTCATTTTCCTCCAATTGTATCTTTTAATTCCTTCAATTTGTGTTAAAATTTATCATTAAATGCTTCCAAATATGGAACAAAAAGTTGCTGCACCATATTCCATGAATTTTTCTTGTAAGTTCCTCATAAAAATCAATAAAACCCTCAACCAATTAATGCTCATTCACATTAATTTGAATATTGAATTCATTAATTGATTTTTCCCATAAAAACACTAGATTTATGCATTAAAGCAAAAATTTGTTTTTGCTTATCTTGGGTGTCCACTCTCTCCATCCCTATTTTTTAGGGATTTTGGAATCTCAAAAATAATATTTTAAATGGAATAGAAATTCTCCAAAAACCTATTCCAAATTTTCCAATTTTGAATTTCAAACTCCAAAATCACCTCCTACACTTTTTCACGCTCCAAAAATATAATATTTAAATAAAGACCAATTATTTAATAAATTATTTTGGCCTCAAAATTTCAATTTATTTACCTATTGCATAATTAAACCAAACCTTAGGAAATTAAAAATTAAATAATTTCTTTTTGGTTGATGAGGATAGCCCTTTGACCATGGATGCTCCTGCATCATAAAATGGCTCTCTCAAAGTACCAATATATAGTATTATATTGCATATGAGAACCTTCTAGAGATAAAGCATTTCTTTTAGAAACATCTAATAAAAACTCATAACAATCTTATCTCTTTCTCCATATAAAAGATACATCTCAATATAGCCGCTTTTCACCTATCAAAAAATCTTCTATTCTTGGCTTGCTTTATTTTTTTATTTCCATGCAACGTTGAGACACTTTCTTATTTTTCTTTTTTCATTTTTTCATTTTTATCTTTTTGTTTTAAAATGATTTATTCCTAACATTCTCCCACATGTCGAACACCTTGTATGAACCAATAGAAAATAGGTAGATAATTGTTGGGGGCCAAAAGACCCATTAATTTGGAACACCATCTAAGCTTTTATGTGCTCACAAGATTTTTTAATGCATCTATAATATTTTTCACAGTCTCTACCTTTTCTAGCTTCAACCTAGCATGAAAATTTGGGTTCTTCGCAAGGGATATTGTACTTTGTCTGTCACAATAGACTATAACTACTTCATGTTTTAATCCAGTATCTGAACACAAATGCTTCAGCCAAATGGCTTCTGTACATGCATGAGTAGTTACCATGTACTCTGCCTCAGTAGTGGAAAAAGCAACTACAACATGTCACTTGCTCATCCAACTAGTTGTACCACCATTAAGAGTAAACACATATGCATTGATGGATCTTCTACTATCAACATCACTAGCCCAATCTTAATCCACAAAACCATGAATACTCAGGGAATGTTGATCTCCTACACCATGAAAAAATATAGAGTACTTTGATGTACCCCACAAATATCTGAAGACCCTCTTAACTGCATCCCAATGCACTCTTCCAAAATTAGACATAAAACAAGAAATAACTCCCACTACTTGGGAAATGTTTGGTCTTGTATAGACCATAACATACATTAAGCTTTCGACTACACTCTAGTAGGGCACTCTAATCATGTATTCAATCTCTGATGGGGATGTAGGACATTGTGAAATAGAGAGCTTCATTCCCAATGCAACAAGAACACAAAGTGGTTTATAATCCTTCATGTTGAACCTTTGTAAAATAGAACAAACATACTTACTATGGCTAAGCCATAGATTTCTGTTCTCATGATCTCTTTTTATCTCCATCCCAACTATGTGTTTTACTGCACCAGCATCTTTCATTTTAAATTTCATAGAGAGCTGAGATATCAATTCTACATTCAAACCTTTTCCTTTCCCAATAAACATGTCATCAACATATAAAGCAATTACCAGGAAATAATCACCATTAGATTTAAAATATACATAGTGATCAAATTTAGACAGAACAAATCCCAAACTCAACACATGTATCAAACTTTTGGTACCACATCTTAGGACTTTGTTTCAGGCTATACAAAGATTTCTTTAACTTACAAACCAACTTGCTTTTCCCTTTTACCACATAGTGAGCTCTAGTCGTGTCATGCAAATCTCTTCCTCCAAATCACCATGAAGGAACACAATTTTCACATCCATTTGTTCCACCTCTAGATCATAAGCTACTGCAATAGATAACAAAAACTAAATGGATGTCATTTTAGCAACATGAGAAAAAATCTCACCATAATCAATACCCTCAACCTATGAGTATCCCTTCGCAACCAACTATGTCTTATACTTTTCAACATGTCCATTTCAACTAATCTTTTTATTAAACACCCAGTTACATCCAATAGGTTTTCAACCTTTAGGAAAAGGTACAAGGTCCCATGTATCATTCCTTTTAAGGGTGTGTGCAGGACCATCATGGAAAAAGTTGGCCCTTAAGTGGCAAAAAATTCAGAAAAAATAGAGTTAGGCAACTTGACATAAAAAATTTGAATAACTTATCTATATTATTTCAAAATATGTAAGAATATAATTTGTAGAAAATTGAATTTAGTTTCTAAACTACTAGGTTTGTTTTATATATATATATATATATATATATTTAAAAATTTGAAATTTCAATGTAGTGGTACTTAAATTTCAGGGATAAAATAAGAAGTTGGTGTCTATTTGACCACCCTAACCATAATAAAATGATGATATTTTTTATAATATTTTAGATGTAAGTAGAGGACTGATGCCTCAATGTGATGCATATTTTTTTGTTATTTTATTTCCTAGTAAATAATTAACTATGAATTTTTTATTACAACTTTTTAAAAAATATAAAAACTTTGTCTGACCACTTTAACTTGGTCAAAACTTCATGAAATTAATTTTCTAATTTTTAAATCCTATAGTATGCAAAAAATAGAATGTGATGCATGTTTTGGATTCAAAAACTATGATACCGTTTTAAAAGCTATAGATGTTTCTCAATTAGCCTATCAATCAGGACTTTAGTCATAATTTGAATAGAAAATGAATAATAATTACTTATTAAATTCAAATTAAAGAATAATTTATATTGTTGGAAAGATGAGAATCTCCTTTAAAAATATTTTTTGTTTCATCAATTTTGGGTTAAAAATATTTTTCGGCCACATACCCATCATATTGCTACTTTTTAGCCCATCATGATCCTACACATACCCTTAAGAGTTTCCATCTCTTCATCCATGGATATTTTTTTTAGGATGCTACATCATTCATACCCAAAGCTTCTTGCACAAATCTTGGTTCATCAAGGTTAGTACTTAGATTAAATATACACTTCCAATCATCAGGTTTAATACCTATATCTTTGAGGTGGTTTCCTTTGCCTTGTAGAACTTCAAACAAGCTGAGGTGGAGCTTCTTCCAATTGTTCCTCCTCTTCTTCCTCTTCAAAAGATTTAGAGCTTGATGAGGTCTCCTCAACTTCTTTTCTATTTTTGGGTCTCAATTCAACTTCCTTAGGTGTAGAAGGAATTTGAATCATATCCTTTTTTTGTTCAATTTCTTTATGTTGTTATGGTTAAAGATTAATAGGAGAAGATTTAGTCTCTAAAAAATTAACACTTCTGGAATAAATTACCTTTTGTGCAATAGGGTCCCAAAGCTTGTATCCTTTCACACCATAGCTATAGCTGATGAAGCTACATTTGACAGTGTTAGACTCCAATTTTGTTCTCTTCTCCTTAGGCACATGTGCATGTGCTTCACAACCAAAAAATATTAGATGTCTAAGTGAAGGATTTTTCCCTGACCATGCCTCCATTGGTGTTTTATCAACAAGATCTGATGTAGGAGATCTATTTATTAAATAACAAGCAGTGGCAATAGAGCTTCAACCCAAAACTTTTGTTCTAGACACCCTCCACTCAATATGCTTCTAGCCTTCTCCATCAACATTATGTTCATTCTTTTTACAACTCCATTCTTCTGTAGAGAATATGGAGTTGTCTTTTGTCTTTTAATCCCACAATGTATATAGAATCTTTCAAAGTCTACAAAACAACACTCACCACCAAATGTTGTTAGTTCTTAAACATTTAATTTTCTTTCTAGTCTGAGTTTCTACCATAGCCTTGAACTCTTTAAAATGACTGGAAAATTCAAATTTACTCTTTAAAAAATATATACCTTTGTTCTCCTACTAAAATCATCAATAAAAGTAACATAACAAACTAATTTACCAATAGGAGAATCATCAAAATGAATCAGATCCAAGATACATGGAGACTTATGAGGAGATGAGTAAAACTGAATGCGATTTTGTTTGCCATAAATAAAATGTTCATAGAAATCAAACTCTAGATTGCAATCATTCAAACCCTGAATGAGGTTCTTTCTTTTTTAGGGCTTTTAAACCCTTCTCTCCAATGTGGCCAAGCCTTTGGTTCCATAACATGGTCTTTTTTGTAGGAAACTTTGATTTGGTAGACATAGCACCCTTGTGTACCCAGAAGCCATGACCATCACAGAAGAGGAAACCATCTCTTTTTTTTGTGAATTAATTTTTGGTTTAATCTTATCAGAAGTGCTATTACACTCAACTGTGCATGCATCGAGCTAGTACAATCTACCCAATTTACTTCCTCTTACTATCACCATACCACCTCTCACCATTTTCACACCTGCTTCAGAAAACTATACATGCACACCTGCATCTATTAGCTTGCTAACAAATAATAAATTTCTTACTAGTATTGGGATATGCAAGACACCATCAAATTTTCTAACCCTACCATCAGAAAATTTCACATGAATACTACCACGACCAACAATATCAAGGAAAGAATCATCACCAAAATACATCTTACCACCATCATAGTTTTTATACTTACTAAACCCTTGTTTGTTAGGAGTCATGTGGAAAGATGCACCCAAGTCTATAAACCATACATTATCACCTACACGAGTGGCCATGGCTACAATTCAGGCATCTCCATCTTCCTTTTAGACTCGGAATCAAAATCCTGCTTCTTCTTCTTCTTCCTTTTATTTTCTTCTTTCAAATCCTTTTGGAAGTGTCTGGGTTTTCCACAGTTCCAACATATTACCTTGGACTTACTAGGAGATTTTTATCTCCCCTTGTTTTTTTTACTTGGAATGACCATGTTGCTTCTCATCTTTGCCTCATTCTTTTGGTCTTCCTCAAACACTCAAATCCTCTTTTGCACTTAGAGATACCTTCCTTATCATCTCTTTGGAGAGTAGAGAACTAACAATGCCCTCCATCTTCAAGATGACAAAAGTGCTCTCAATGGCCATGACTAGATTGTCCCATGAGTCTAGTAGTGAACATAGAAAAGTTTGGGACCTTTCTTCCTCATCCATCTTAACCCCAACTGAGGTCAACTGATTCACCAACATATTGAATTTTTCCAGATGCTTAGAAATTCATCTACCTTCTTCCATTCTCAAGGAATACAAATTATTCCTCAAAAGAATCTTATTTACTAGATATTTGGCTTGGTATATCTCAGCCAACTTCTTCCAAAGATTCTTCAAAGTGGGTTCTTTGTGGACAATTATCAAGATTGAATCTACAAGACATAGTCTAATCAGACCTTTAGATTTTCTATCCATTACATCATATTTTTTAGCGAAAGCTAGATCTGTGGGCCTTTGGACATTTTCATCCACTACATCCCATAGATCTTGATCAATCAACAGATCTTCCATTTTCAACTTCCACATCTCAAAATTTGTGCCAAAAAATTTCTCTACTTCCATCCTCCTAGATGTGCTCTCCATCTCTATTATCTTGCAATACATAACATGAAATATTTTGCACAACCCCCCACTCAAACTTGATTAGCTCAAAAAATCCTATACCCAACAAATACAACCAAAACTAGCTAGGCTCCGATACCACTTGTAAGGAAGAAAAGGTGTGCAAAAATGCTTCCTACGCTAACTTTGAGAGGAGGGTTATGAAAATTTCAAATAAAATATTACAGAGATTTCAACAAACACATATTACCATAAGAATAATAATAATAAAGCCATAACTTAGTGATTTATGTGGGGAAAACCCTTTTAGGAGAAAAACCCCACACTCCAAAACCTACACAATGTATTATCAAATCTTTAAATAGATTACAACACACTTGCAATGCAAGTTCTTACAAGAATATTCACCTCAACTCAATTTAGAGGAATTTCAAAAGTAGTCTGATAACATACAAACTTGCAAACTAACTCACCTTTCTCTCTCTCTAAAATGACTATCTCAAAGTACCAATATATAGTATTAAATTGCATATGAGAACCTTCTAGAGATAAAGAATTTCTTTTAGAAACATCTAATAAAAAATCATAGCAATCTTATCTCTTTCTCCATATAAAAGATACATCTCAAAATAGCCACTTTTCACCTATCACAAAATCTTCTATTCTATTTTTTTATTTCCATGCAAGGTTGAGTCACTTTCATTTCTTTTTTTTCCCTTTTTTTCATTTTTATCTTTTTGTTTTAAAAAACTTTATTCCTAACATAACTCAAAAAATCGTGGAAAATATTTTAGATTATAAGATGGGGTTCCCAAGCTTAGGTTTCCCTTCACTTTTCAATCATTTATAATCTTTACTTGTGAACTCAAGAAAAAATAGCTTTCACAATAAAGATCACTAAATTGAAAATTAAAAAGACTAAGAGAAGAGAAAAATCTACACAAAATGTTTTTTTAAATCCATATCAGTAGAGGTAGAAGGCATAAAATAAGGAACTTTTATTAAATATGGCATTTGAAAAAATCATATTATGTATATTTTTCTCTCCTCTCGATCTTTATTGAGAATGCTATTTTTTCTTCTTGCTAGAAATGTGATTCTTATGTCAATAGTATTGATAGAATTGTGAGAAAATTGAATGTTTGACACAAACTTTGTATGGATTCCCCTCCATTTGGATGTAGTGCCCTCCGTTTCGGTCGTCGTTGATGTTAAGTAAGTTGACCGTTGGGTGGTTATGTCATTTTCACATGTTTGAGTAGTGTGAAAAGTTGATTTTGAGGTGTCTTGATTTTGTGATTTTGTAATATTGTATAGTTTTGATTATTTTAATTAATTAAATTAAAAAGGATTAAAAGGGAACTTAATTTAATTGGGAAGTGAAATTATAACTGAATGAACTATATTAGTAAATGATACGATAACTATTTTGGATGGTTAATTATTAAATTAAAATAATAACTAAAAGAAGTATGAGTAATTATGAGTAATTAAACAATGTGATAAAATAAGATTTTTATTAATTTCTTTGTGAAATAAATAATTAATAAATTAATTTTATAAAATATGAAGTAAAGAATTATTAATAAATAAATAAATTAATTTTTCTTTTAATAATATTGGATGATAATTAGTTAAGTCAAAGGTAATTATCCCCAATGACGTAAAGGGTAAATATTATTGCCAATATATTTTACTAGATTGGCATGATTTGAATTGGTTCAATTTATTCAGTTTGTATTTTGAGGTATTAAATAAAGTAAAAAAAATTAAACAAAAACTAAATGCAATATTATGTTAGCCTCTTCGTAACTGAATCTGGTTGGAAGATAGAACATTTGGTAGTGGAAGAAAACGGTAGAATTGAAACGCAGGGGAGCAATAAAAGGGTTGGGGGATTTGGTTTTGTTTTGGGGGGAGGAGAGGAAAGAAAAAGAGAAGGGAAATCAATTGAGAATGCAAGGGGGGCATTGTAGAAGATACATGAATTGAGAAAAAAACAATCACAGGTATGTTCTGCTCGATGCCCTTCATAGAAAATAAAAATAAAATAAAATAAATAATAAAATGATGTTTATATGTGAGTCTCTGTATATTTAACATCCTTGCAAATGTCTTAGGTATATATTCTTTGAAAATAAAGTAGAACTATTCTATTTTATATAGTGGTTGTATGGTCATTGATAGGCATCTCTCATATTTTGTTTGTAACTCGGCTCAGAGTATTTTCTGTGGGATAAATACAGTTTAGCATTATTCTGTTGTTGGTTTCGACACGATCAGTCACTATGATTCTGGTTCATATCCCTTTTACTGGCGCAATCTGCTGTTGATAGATTCTTTTGTGCTTCGGTTCTCATGCATATGGGTCCATTGAATTCTCTTATATCTTCATAGTCTCTTCCCCTTTACGGTTATCTTTCTCACGTATTTATCCTTCTCAGATATATCACCGAAATTCATAAACTACAGGAGGAAAAACCACGTCTCTGTGTATGTGCTTTGATGGTTTTCCTAAAGGCGTATGATTCCCTTAGGCTTAATTATTTTTAGGAATAAAGAGGAATAATTTCTTTACCTCTCGCTACTATCTTTCTTTTTCTAGCGTTAAACTTAGTTACTTTATTTTCTTCTCCTTAAATCATTCCTTTACCTTCGGGTATTGTTATAACTTTTCTTTTGTTCAGTCAGTCTCTTGGCTGCTATCTTTTGGCATTACTCCTGCTATTTGCATTTGATTAAAAGTTTCTAAGCCTTTCGACAAATACCTCGAGTTCATACCCTGCAACTATTACTTTCCATTTGATAATGGCACCTAAAGCCGCTCTGTCAAACAATCCTCACATTTTGCTGTGTTTCTGTATTTGGTTGCAATTTCTGTATTTTTCTTAAGTCACGTATTTGCACTTCCTGTCTCTTTCCCCTGAGTCTTGAGGAAAACATTTGGGATTTGATAATAATGCATGTGGATGGCTTATTTCCAAAATTCCAAAATTTACTTTCTAATATAAATGGCCTTACATTTTGCAAACCATAACCATCTCAAACTTGAGGAACCTTGGTTCGGCGGTTCTCCTCGATGTCACAATGAACAGATTGTTCCTAATGAAGAAATTGAGGACCAACGAGCAGATTATTTAATTCTCTTGGTCTGCGCAATGTTTCAAGCCCTTGCCAGTTACCTCCGTTCAGTCAAAGTTGAGAGAAATTGATGTTATTGGATACCGCGCTTAGATGAGCTCCTTCACATAGTCTGGTAATCTAAATTTATTAAGCCTCTCCAAAACCATTGGCAAACTGTCACAGCAGCAACGTTTGGACTTGCAAAGAAGTAGTAAATTAAATAATCTCTCTCTGTTTCATTGTCAACCCATCACAGTAAAGCACGTGAACATGGTAGGGTATATAGATTTAAGTGATCCCTCTGCATTCTTTGTTATACTGCCTCAGCCGCTTAATAGGTAGTTCAAAAGTTAACTGATTTCTTTTATTGTCAGTCTGTCTGCACTTTTCCATCGCAGTCTCTGTATTTAACACCAGATAGTATGCCTCTTTATGCCCTTAATCTGTAATTTAATTCGCTTAATTTTCTGCTGGTTGTTCTTTTTATGGAAATGACTTAGGGTTCTTTCGCTGCATAATTCTTCTCTAGGTGAAAATAAGCACATTCATATAAATAAAGTGAATAAAATAGTTTCTTTTGCAAGTATATCGAGATAAGGGGAAACTAAGTAAAATATATATATATATATATAATAACAACATCAATAACCATTGGTATAAATCAATGTTAGAATTAATTATGAATGTCTAAATTTAATCCCTGTAGATCAATCTTGAAATTAATAATAATATTGGTATATTGTTTTAATCTTGTACGAATATTAAAGTAATACCTCTAGTAAACATTGATAATAATCAACAAGATTGCATAATAATGTATCCCACGTCTATAATAGCATCACTGCGAGTTAAGATTTGTAACGAATAAATCCTAATGTATAATAGCACAACAGTGAGGTGTAAATAAGTGTTGTGAACATTGGACAAGTGCTCTTAAAATTAGTTTTAATTACAAGTGCTTTCAAAATTTAGATTAATTATTGGTATAATAAATAATGTATTATTAAAATAGGTTAAAAGTTTTTAACGTGAGATTTAAATTAAGGAAAATTATAATACAAAGTATATCTTGTATTTCTTATATGTTCTTTTATTTGGTAATTTAATTTTTATAGTACTAATTTCGTGATATCTTTTAATTCGTTTTATATTTCCTTTTGTAGTTCTTGAAATAAAATGTTATCTTTAATATCTAACTCCCCGCATGTTTTTAGGGATTGGCTAATGATACTCGGGCAAATAGGTAGTTGGTTACTTTAACAAAATACACATACAAATTAATTGCTCTCTGAAGCTAGTAAATGAATTATTAGTAAATAATTAAAAGCCAAAATGGTTATTCTCGATAGGGTTGCTTAGTGTAAAATATTATTTTAATGTAAAAGATTTTTTTTGAATTAGGTATTTAATTTTGTTGTAGATAAAATGAACTGGTATTTAGTTAAAGAAACGATTTAGATGGTTACTAAGTTTTAGGGTTCACTAAGGAGACAAGGATTCTACTTATATAGTTCTTTTACTCTTTGAAGGTTAAATGATAAAGTTATTTTTAAGAGGATAAATCCCGTGTTCATAGGTTTCAATTAATTTAAATGATACCTGGACAATGTTAAATGGTTTTTAATTACCCTTTTTGTTATCTAATGAGTTTATGAATGATAATTATTTGTCAAAACTACTATGTGAAATAATTCATTAGTATCGTCACCTTAGTATTATAATAAAGTTGTAATTTATAGAATTGTCATCTTAGTATTACATTTTAAAGTTATAATTAGGATTCATATTAAACAGTCGATGGAGTTGGTTATCCTATAAACGATATAGTTATTTTAAATATAATTATTTGTAGTAAATACTCTTTTAATTAAATTAAGTGGATACCTTAAAGTAAGTGATAAGAACGTTGAAATAATGCCTAAATTAAAGGAATGTCTTTATGGTTATAAGGTGTGAGTGATTGTTGTTTTAAACAAAGTGTTTTGATTATTGGTTTAAGTGTTATGTAATTGTTTTAAGATGGGTGTGATTTGTGGGATAATTATGGAGATGTCTCGATGGCCTATTCATTGTAAGTGTTTTATGATAGTGTTCTTCAAGGTTGATGTGTCTAATGGTCCTTGTATGTAATTATGTGTGTAAAATGGGAACCCGTATTATTGTCCATGATTGTTTTAATTTGTGTTTGGAAGAGTATGCTTGAGAATTAGTGTCTTGTGGCTTATAACATCAGATTATATCTTCACTTTGCAATATTGTGATATCCTTAAATGATGAGAATGATTGATCGTTAGAATAATGTTCCTTTTTTATTGTTTCAAGTTACTTCTTATTGAATGAATGGATATATTATATTTGAATTAGTGGTTTTATGTATTGTCTCGATAGGTCCTTTCAATGTGACTTTTCATGAGCTGATTTTGAGTTAGGGACTGTCTCTCATTTAACTTACATTTCTATATGTTTTCTTTTGATCTCTACCTAAGTGGCAATTTGGTTAAGGTTATCTTTGTCATGATTGATGGTTCTACCTGATGAGTCAAATTGAAAAGTTCTTTGAATTATGGGTATTCTGAGAGGAGAAAATAGAGGTTTCCCTTGGATTCTCGATTTAGTCTCAGATCGGCTTGTTGGTGTTGTTTAGTGGAGTTGTTGATCTTATTTTGGTGTATTTTCTCATTATATTTATATTGGAAATAGTTATTTGAGGTCTTGCAATTATTGCTGTCAGTTCTTTGATGGGGAAACCCTAGTGTAACTTTATGAGAATCTTCCAGAGGTTTATTTTACTATTGGTTAATGTTCTTCCTTTTATGTGCCTTGTTGTGGCAAATGTTTTGGTTTCATGTTTTTGAAAGGGTTGTACGGGAATCATGGAGATTTTTTATTATGTATTTATGGCAAGATGGGTAATGCCTTGCATGCTACTCTATTGTGATATAATGTTCTTGTTATGTTGTACAACCCTT
>VDFB02044820.1:0-14995 GCA_007258455.2 Sequoia sempervirens | reverse complement strand
CTTCAAGTATATTGTGTTTTTCTCATACTAGGATATGAATTTGGTTATATCATTTTGTTTGCTAGTTGAAAAAAGAAACAAAAAAAAAGGGGGGGTTATATGCAACCACAAATGCTATGCGAATACTTAAAAAAAAAAAGAAAACAGAGAAGATTTATGTTTGGGATTAAAAAAAAACCTTTTGTACCATCTTTTGTTTCTTAAGATAATGACATGTAACATGACTACATGGAGTATTTGATATGTTGAATAAAACTCCATTGCAATGCAGATTTATTGTTGTTTCCATTTATTTAAAGAGGAGACTAGAATAACATTATTCTCAAAAAGGCATATAAAGAGTTAAGTTTTGTGCAGAGATAAAAGAGAATACACAATCGATAGGAAGCAAATAATTATTTATTTTTTCTATCTGTATTTAAAGTTAAAAATTATGCATTTCCTAGTAGAAGTGCTATAGGGTAGATGGCTAAAAGTTATAACATGAATGATACCATGCTGAGTGTCTATGAAATTTATAAGCTAAATCTAATTGTGTTGTTAGAAATTCAACACCATTAGCAATGCAACCACTCACTAGAATAAGTTGAAGACAATGTTCACAGTATCGAGTAAAACAACACTGTATATTCTATTACACTGATTCCTTTGCATGATAAACCAAACCCCAGGTAGATGGGGATTGTTGTCGCAACCAGTCATTCTGGTTGATAGACTATACACAGTAATCTTTACATGCATATCTTGTTTAAAATGTTAACCTGGATATAAGCCTTGATATTTATATGTTGATATATCACCAAGAAGTCTATGTTTGTGGTAGTGCATTTAAGAGAATAGATTGGAAAACGGGCTCTATGTTGTGTATGGTGAGGTGGAAACTTAAACAGAGTAGGGACTGCCGCCATGCTAAGGCACAATCCTTGAATAGTTATTGCCTGTAGACAGTAGAGAATAAATAACATGAATACCCCCCCAAATCTCTCTCTTAGGCAAATGCATACTCTAAAAAAATATATATGGGAGATAAGATTAAATAGAATAGAAAATCTTCTCCCTTGCTAAAGGCTCCCCTACCAATGGACAAAACCACAGGTCGGGGTGCAACAGAGGAATGCATATCACTCATCCTGGTTTGCATCGAGTAAATTGGTGAAGCTGACTTGACTGTGCTCCAGAAACCTGGCTAACATTTATGGTGGTGATTACTTGGGATATGAAAGCACTATCAGTTCCCCTAACCATCCTATTTCAGCCTTTTTCCAACATTATCTCCTCTCTCCTCTTCTACTCTCGTCGTTACCTAAAATATGTCATACCATGATCTTCTTGTAGATAAATATATTGATTTACCCTATAGGGTAGTGAGACAACCCAAATTTATCAGCGAGCAATATTTTAGGGTTGTATGTTTGATTATCTCTATTTGTATGGAGGATAAGAGTGGACTCAAGTAGTATGTGGTAATAAACTTTGAGGGGGTGGTCTATCCAATGGATAATTGAGCATATGGATCACTCATCAAGGCTGCTACTAGTTTGTGAGGTGTCACCTCATTGTATGAGTCCAACAGTATACCCAAGCGGGTAAAATCTGCTACCGTGAGTCATTCCATGGGTACACTACTTTCATTCAAGTATGTCACTATTAATACTTAGCAGAGTAGTTTAGAGCCTCCACGTAGAAGATAGAGTCAGATGGTCAAATCTGGTATAGTTATTGGAGAAATAGATAATATTATTTAAATGGGAAATAAATCTGTGCAGAGGGGAAAAACAAAAAAATAATAATAAATGAGATATTTTATGCAGTTGGCTCTCTGACTTGCTACTCTACTATTTTTGTCCCGTCTCTTTCATGGTAGTTTTGGCAGAGACTAGATCCAAAGCAATACAGAAAATATATCTAAAATATTGTTCTTCCATGCTCTTGCTGTTGCAAACAGAAGTGAAATCTGAGCACCGCTCCACTCTCAAGCTGTCATGAAACTAAGTATCCTAAAATAGATATAGTAAATAGTTTTCTTTCCAAACGTTAGTGTTACGTTTCTATTTTTTCTTTTAAGCCATTTCCTTCAGACCATTGATCTCAGTCAGAAAAATAAAATTTAGGTGCTTCAACACTAACTCCTTAGATCTCAAATGTACATGCCAAAAAAAATACACACGCCATTAATAATGAAAAAACATGAATTAGATAGTCTATAATCGGCTTTTTCTAAATGGCAATACATCGGTTCCACATATAAAAGACATTAATTTAAACTACTTTGTCCTCTTTAATTCATGTGCAAATTAAGATATCATGCTTAGCCACATTAGGAATTCCAACAAATAATAATAAGAAGTAAAAAAAAACAATCTAAAAAGAAAAAGTCATTTGACAGTAAAATTTATGTAGGCGCCTATGTGGTTTTCAAGTATGAAAAAGAAAAAGTCAAGAGATTTAGAAATTAGGTAGCTTAAAGATAAAGTTAAGGTAAAGTTAAAGATTTGAGTATAGGAGACCCTTTTTTATCCATTTTTCTGCAAAAGAAGAGGACACCTATTAGAAAGGCAGTCACAGGACTGAGAGTTATAGAGCCCCTATCCAAGATTCCTAAAATTTGTGGAGGAGTTGACTAAATTAGCCACTAGTGGTAGATTAATCCCACTACCAGGCCTAAAAAGGGTTTTTTTGCATTTTTGGATACCCATTTGGCAGATTCCTTTTCCAACAAGTTTTTCCCAAAACTGGGACTAAGTCACCCAGCTTGGCGTAAGTGTCCTAGTCAACATTTTTAGTCAAATTTTCAGGATTCCAGAATCTCTCCACATCATATTTTAGATTCTAGGTGCACCTCTCCAATTCTGTTTAGTTATTTCATCATTTACTTGCATTTTTAGGTGTTTTTGCTTATCACAATGCGTTTTCCATCACTTCACATTTCTTAGGTTTTGCATCATTAAATCATTTTCTTTTCAAATTAGTTCATGATTACATCATAATTAGGCATATTACAACTCATTTACATTAATATTGAGTGTATAAATTTGCATTTTGGACCCCTCCCCTGTCTCCTTTTAGGTGAAAAACCCTAGGAGCTAAAGTAGTGTGGGCAATCCAAAATCATTGTCAAAAAAATTAATTTCTAGATCACCCATGAATATCAAGTCATCAACATACAAACAAACAATTATGATCTTACATTTCTCATTCATATTGGTATACAATGTAGGCTTGTTGTTACACCTATTGAAGCCCTTTTACAAAAGGTAGGAGTCAATTCTATTGTACGAAGCTCTTGGGGCTTGTTTGAGTCTATAGAGTGCTTTCTTGAGCTTGTAGACTTTTTCTTCTTGACCCAAAATATCATACCTAGGGGTTTGCTCCACATAAAATTCTTCTTCAAGATAGCCATTCAAAAAAGCTAATTTTACATCCATTTGGTAAATTGGTCACATTTTTTGAGCTGCTATTGCATGTATTATTCTCATAGTATCTAAATGTGTGACTAGAGTAAATGTCTCATTGTAATCAACCTTGGTATTTTGTGAATATCCCTTAGCCACTAGCCTTGCTTTATGTTTTTTCGTATCACCATTTGCATTTAATTTGGTTTTATAAACCCACTTCACTCCTATTCCATCCTTATCTTTTGGAAGGTTCACTAACTCCCATGTTTGTTTCTTTTCAATTGCATCAATTTCTTCATCCATTACATTTACCCATTTTTCATGTTTAATTGCATCTTCAAAATGAATTGGATCTTCTATTTGTGAATAAAATGCAAAAAGAGAAATATGACTAGCATTATTCTCACCTTCATTTTGCTTATAAATGTCCCTTATACTTCTGATTTTTTGTCTCCTCAAGCTAGCCAATGTAGGATTTAACATATCACTTGAACTAGAACTTGTGGAATGTGGACTTGATGGTCTTGCACCTTGAATTCCACTTGTAGTTGGTGTTTGTTGTCCATTTGAAGGAGTAGATGCTATAATGCGTGGGGATATCCTTACAATTGTTTATGGTGTCATTTATTGACCACTTTATTGACCATGAATGGGTGTGGAAGGAGTCACATTTGATGGAGTACTTGTAGGTATAAATACTTCTTTATCTTCTTGTGGTGAGCTAGTTGCAATATTGATTGATTTCTCCAAACTTTCATCCCATGCTTAATCTTCTATCAACTACACATCTCTATTGATTATAAATTTCGTGGTTATTGGATTGTAGAGTTTGTATGTCTTGGACTCATCACTACATCCAACAAATATACATTTTTCTCCTTTGTTGTCTAACTTTCTTCTTACCTCATTTGGCACATGTGCATATGCCACACATCTAAATATTCTCATGTTAGAAAAAAATGTTTTCTTCCAATCCATGCTTCTTTTGAAATCATATTCTTCAAACTCTTGGTTGGAAATCTATTCATAATATATGTTGCACAAGCTATAACTTCAACCCAATATTCATTTCACAATTTTTTTCTTTCAACATACTTCTTGCCATTTCCATGATTGTTTTATTTTTTCTTTCAGCTACCCCATATCAATGTTGAGGTTTGTATCTAGTTATGAATTCCTTGTGAATTCCATGGTCTTTGCAAAAATTTAGAAATTGTTTTGAAATGTATTCACCACCTCTATCTATTCTCAATGCTTTGATGTAGTACCCACTTTGGTTTTCAACAAGGGCCTTGAATTAACGAAAGAAATCAAAAACTTCTTTATTTTTCTTTAGAAAGTAGACCCATGTTTTCCTTGAATAATCATCAATAAAAGTCAAGAAGTAGAAACTTCAACCAATTGAGGGTGTTTTCATAGGTTTACACAAATCTGAATGGACAATATCCAAAGGTGCTTTTTCTATAATTGACTTACCGACTGGAAATGTTACTCTATGTTGTTTTCTCAAGATGCATCCTTCACAAAATATTTCGGGTTTCTCTATTAATGGAAAAACCTTTACCATACTATTCCTATTTAAGTTGGTTTAGACCTCCAAATTAGAGATGCACAAATCTTAAGTGCCATAACCATTTTTTATCTTTTATTTCTGCTTGAAATATTGTTTGTCTGACAAGCTCTACAATTTCTTCCTTATGCACTTGTGAGTTCATTGTGGGTTGTTCTTGAGCATATTCCACATTTAAATTCAGCTTAATATTGAGGGGAAAATCTTATAACTTGTCATTTTGACTTTGGAAATGAGCTGGTTACTTGGAAATTTATCAAAAATTATGCATTCTTTATTGTTGAAAAAGACTTTATACCCCTTTTGAACAAGTTGTCCAATGCTCATTAGATTGTGTTTTAGACTAGGCACAAAATACACATCTGAAATATACTTCATCTCCCACTATTTAGTTAGAATGTTGATGTTTCCTTTACCCATAACCAACACTTTATTGTCATTACCCAATGTGACATCAAATTTTACATTTTCATCTAAGCTTGAAAACATTTCTAGGTTCTTGGTCATTTGATTGCTGCAGCCCATGTCTAAGAACCATACATCATTTTAATTTTATTTTGCTACATTGCATGGTATGAACATATCAACCTCATTTTGATTTTATTTGGTGAAGTTTGCATTTGGTTTGCTAAAATCATATTTCATCTTCCTACACTCATTTGAATAATGCCATACTTTTTACAATAATGACATTGAATTTGATATTTGTCATATACCTTTTACCTTGTGATTGATATTGAGATGGCCTTTGACTTGAGTTTTGATTGCTACCTCTTCCACTTGATTTTGATGGGATACTTCTTCTACCTCTATAAGAATTTCTTTCTCTACCTCTAAAATTTGATCTACCTTTGCCTCTACCATGGTTGATTGAAACTTGTGACTTGAATGCATACTCCAATGATGTGTTTGCTGACCTACTCAACCTATGTTCATATGAAATGAGAGATGCATGGAGCTCATCAACTTAAAATTGTGAGAGGTTCTTTGTTTCCTCTATGACTACAACAATTGATTCAAATTTTGTGGGAAAGCTCCTTAGGATCTTTTCAACCACCCTCTTATCTTCAAGTGTCTCACCATGTGATCTAATTTGATTTACCAGTCCAATAATTTGGGTGAAGAATGAATCTACAGATTTAGTGTCCTTCATGTAATTTTTTTGAAATCCCTTCTCAACATTTGCAACTTAGTTGCTTTAACTTTTCTTATGCCTTGATAGGCTATTTGAAGAATATCCCATGCTTTTTGGACTTTGTTTCTACTGTATTACTTGGGGAAATTCTCTCATGCACTGATTAAAATATATAAAAGAAATCCTTTGAGTCCTTTTTGTTGTCTCTCAACAAATCTTTCTCTGCTTTAGTCAAAGAATTGTATATTGCATCAGCTGGCTCTGAAAATCTATTGTCAACAAGATCCCAAATATCTTGAAAGAAAAATAAACCATTCATGGTGATTTCCCAATAATCCTAATTCTTGTCATTGAATTGTGGGATTTGTGGGTTTGTTAAACTTGTGCTTGCTACCATTGTTGACTGTGAAAACTTGTCTCTTTGAAACCACCTTTATTGGAAACTTTAGCATTGCAAATCCCTGCTGTGAGAAACTTGCTTTGATACCAAGAGAAGGGGAGAGATAAAGGATAAAACCAAACACAATACCAAGTGCAAAAAAATAGAACATAAAGATTTCAAACTAATATGTATTTCATATATATTTCAAACCATACAAATGAATGTTGCCATAAACTACTTACAGATCTGCTACTCTTTATTATTACTTAGAAAATAATGAAATTCATAATCCCCTATTTTTTGATTTCTTCAAACTATTACAGAAATATATATTCATAAAGAGAAATACTTACACCTCTATGTTTCATTACAAACATCTCCCTCTTAAGAGCTTTTTCTACAACAACATTTAACATCTATCTTCTAAGACAAAACATTGAATGTTCTCTTTTCTATTTTATAAAAAAAACTTCTAGAAATCAACTATGTATTCATGCATCGTATATGACTTGACAATGAAAGCCCAAAAGACAAGAAAAAATTACATTTTTTTAATTCTAAACTATGGGGCAAGGGAGATATGCATTTAAAATAGAATTAAAAATTATCCTAATGTAGAATGGTGGCTTGGAAAGGAAGTAGAAGAAATTTTTCATTGCTGCAGCAAGGTGATGGAATACGGTGCAATGAAAAAGGTAGGAAAGTAGTTGGGATTAATTCCAACATAAAATAATAGAAAAAAATGTAAATTCCATTAATTTTTGATGAAACATCATATCCTATTCCTAAGTTCTCATTTTTAAACAGGCTAGTAGTATGCCAACGAATGCTACAAAGTTTTCCTTTACAATTGCCTAATACAATTTCTTAAAAGTTTCACAAATTTTTTAAACAAGTACAAGTTGTGTACATATCCTACAATCACCTCCTTCCATTTGACCATGTTCCTTTTAGGAACTTTGTTAAAAAAATTGTGTCTTTTCCATGCAACAAATTTTGTAAGAATGTCTACAAGAGCATTTCCAACTAAAATATCTACAAATACTCTATCTTTCATGCTTTGGTGGATGCCCATATGCAGTTTCAAAGCTCCCATTTTGGGTGAAAAGTAGGATCAAAATTGGGAGAAGGTTGAGAAATTGGATGTTGCTTCTACCCAATGCATTTGCTTAAAATCTCTTGAAATATTTTCAACAAATCCATATTGCATATGGGTATGTGCACCATCATGGCCAAAAGTGGCGAGAAGGATGGGTAAGGTGGTTGGATCTAATTTTTACCCAAAATTGATGAATGAAAAGGGTTTTTAAAGGAGGTTCCTTTAGCTTTCCACCAATATAAATTATTGTTCTTTGAATTTAATAAATTATTATTATTCATTTTCTATTTGAATTACAACCAAAGTCTTGATTGATAGGCCGATTGAAAACATATATAGTTGTAATGTATCATCACATTTTCTAATCCTAAACATGCATCACATTATATTTTTAAATACTATAGGATTAAAAAATAAAATTTGAATTTCAAGGAAGTTTGACCAAGTTAAGGTGCTTAGATACAAGTTTTATATATTTTTGAAAAGTTGTAATAAAAATTCACAATTATTAATATTTACATAGAAACAAATTAAAAAATATGTGCATCACATCTAGACATGAGTCCTCTACTTATATATAAAATATTATAAAAAATAATTATCATTTTATTATGGTTAGGGTGGTCAGACAGACACCTACTTCTTATTTTTTCCCCGAAATTTAAGTACTACTGCATTGAAATTTCAAATTTTCACCAAATAGATTTTTTATTTATTTTTAAATAAACCTAGTAGTTTAGAACTACATTCAATTTGCTACAGATTCTATTCTTACATATTTTTGAAATAATATAGAGAACTTTATCTAAATTTTTATGTCAAGTTGCCTAACTCTCGATTTTTCTAAAAATTTTGCCACTTAAGGGCCTTTTTTCCATGATGATCTTGCACATACCATATACCTCGCGGATCATAGCATGCCATGAGACCGCATTTCATTGAGGCATTCTGTCAAAGAGTTCATGTACCTGTTTATACTTCCACATCATGTTTGAAGTTTTAGGGCTTGGGGAGATTCTTGGTACCATGGGAACCTTCGACAAGTTATTGTTTTATCTTGAATTGTTGATAACTAATTTAAAATGAGATTTGAAATTATTCTTAGAGGTTTCAAGGTGTTTAGGAATATGTCAATATTTTAGAGTGTATTGGGAACATTTTTGGGGTTTGAAGGCCATTTAGAAATTTTCTATGCTAAAGGGGGTATTAAGAACTATTGGGAGTTTTGGGGTTCTAGAGAGCATGGGAGCCTTCAGTTAGTTCTTGTTAACTTTAAAATACTCAATAAAGTAATTTAAAAAATATATTTTTTAATGGATTTAAAGTGTTTGATTTCACTTGGTGGAAAGAAAATCTACAAACTTGATAAAAGATGTTTTATCAATTAAATTTTCTTGGATTAGTATTATACTACAAAAACTTTTCATATTGTTAATAACAAAATCACAAAACCAAAATCCCCTGATGCTACCCCATAATTGAACCCTAATCCCATTGTTTCCTCTTAGGCATTACAAATTATTGAAGAATCCTCCCTAGTCTTCCCATAAATCCCTCCCGTTGAGTTCTAAAAAAAAATCCCAAAAAGGGCACTCCCCTGCCTCTGCTTCCCCAAATCCCCCTTCTGAGTGGTTACAAAGATTGCAACTCATCAAAAAAATTTCCTACCTACCTCTTAAGACTATGAAAGAGCATAAGGTGGAGTTCCTTTTCTCTTTAACTATTGAAATTGAGGATGACCTAGAGCTATACCATGTGGGTCCAAACAGTACTGGGTCTAGCAAGAGATGCTCTGTCAGGCTGACTAATGTAAGAAAAAAGAATAAAGGGGGAGAAAATAAAGGGAAAAAATTAGAGCTTGATGGTGAGGGTCTAGCTACCTCAGATTATGACTTCCTCCCTAAGTGTGAGAAAGATTGTCAAGATTGCATCAAGCTGGAGGATGAAGATAAGGTTTTCAATGTTGAAGAGGAGAGGGAGATCAGTGGTGATGAGGAATTCTTGGGAGAAAATAATAAAGAGGAGTTGAAATAACTAGAGTGGGAGGAGGATGTTGGAAATGATAACCTTAATGTTGAGATTGAGGAATGGAAAACATAGAGGACACCTACATTGACCTCAATCAAAATATGAAAGATAAAGAGAAAAAAAAGGCTAGCATCCCCCTCAAGGATGAGCTCAAAGGTTCTAGTGAGGCCATCAAAAGTAACTTTTCAGTCCTTGAAGAATGTGTTGGAAAAATTACTATGGTGGTGGACAGGATCATGCAACATGTCATCTTCAAAACAGTGCTTGGGAAGTCTAAAATAAAAAAAAATAAAAGGAAAATTGGGGAAGAGTTGGAGGAGATGACCCTAAGGACCCCAGTTTCAAAATGTGCATGAAACATGAGTGCAAAGGATTGGAGGGTGGCCATGGATTTTTTAAAGGCTCACTAGGAGATCATTTCATCCTCTAAAAAGTGACAGTGCTATTTTTTGGTTTCTTATGTTATAGTTCTGGTTTTGTTTTGTTGTATCTATTATTTCCTTGTAGTTCTCTCCTACCTGTTTTCTTTACTTTTTTGGTTAGTATATGAGGTCTACATGCATCCTTTTACTTGTTTCTCGCTCCTCGAACTTGATGGCATTTTGTTCTCTATATGTTTAGCTTAAACTTATGGGTTCAGGGGCCCTTACCCTACTTTTAATATCAAAAAAATCACAAAACCCTCTATTAGACCATTTTGTTTTATCCTTATAAAATTCCTAATTTAATGATTTCTATAAACTACTTGGTGAAAAAAAAAATCACAATAACCAGAAGGTGATCTAATTATTGTGCACCATCTTTCATGTATTTTTTCTCTTTAATTATTTTCATAAATCTAGTCAAGTTCCACCACTGCTTTTGAAGGTCCTAGCTAAAACAATAGATATTCTTCTTCAAAGTGGCAATATATTTAACACATGAGAATCATTGTGGAATTTCTATCTAGGACCTACTAAATCCAAGATTTTGGACATAACAAGTTTATAGTTTCATATGTTTAAAAATGGGCCAACATTGTTGAGGAGATTTTATGGAGCATGTAGTGGGACATGCAGATATCATTTATTCTTAGATTAGTACCATGGGAATTGCAATAATGGTTGGTCACTATGATAAAATATTATCATATCTTCTATGGGTTTCTCTTTGGTTGATAGTTTTGATTTTTATGCATTGAGACTCAAAACTTGATAAAAATTTTAATTTTATTTATTATTGGAAATAAATTGATTTTGATTCTTGAGAGGCTAGCTTTTTCTTGAAATGTTTTATCATATTTTACTACATTCTCTCTCTTTTTGTGATAGAATTTTCTAATAGTTATAGCATTATTAGGAAGGAAATCGTTCAACTTTTTTTTATAAAAATATCTTCCATTATTTCATAAAAAATTCATGTCTTGTCTCATATCCTCCTTAAAATTTCTTCTATATGCTTTCATAAGTATAAAAATCAAAGTTATTAGTCAATGGTGATGCATATAGATTTAGTATAATTTTATATTAAAACATTGACTATGGAGCTATTATAGGATAATATTTATGCCATAGATAGTATAATTACTAAGAATAATTTGAATTTGAAGAGGGATGTGGACACATAATTAATTTTTTGTCATATTCATCCCATGTTGTAATTCCTCAAATCAACTAAATACATACACTTTTGGATGGGTAATTATAGTGCACAAAGATATTTTTGTTCTTCATACATGTCGTAGTACCCCTCCGTTTATGCTTATGCTTTTTGCTGTTATGTTTTCACATTGTTAGACCTATGATTTTTTGTTGGATATTTTGATCACTGGTTTTGAGCGATAGTGGATTTATTCTGTGACGTGATGATATATTGTTTGGTGATTACGTTTACTTTCGCTGATTATTGTTATGTTATTGTTTTGATGGACTAATACTATTTACTGCTAGTCTCCGATGTGACGGTATTGAGGTGGGAGAATCAAGATCACCGCTTGCGAAAATTCCGCTGCGGATATCCATGATTTTCTCCGCACGGTGTTTCTGTTAATGCTTTATTTATATATATATATATATATTTGTATGCATGTTATTGTTTGGTTGTAGGAATTGCAGGTACATGACACCGACTCAACCTGGGTACTCAAGTCTGAGCGTGTCAAGACTCAACGGATACGTTGATTGGGAGATAGTAGTTTGGTTCACCCTAGTCTAATCTATAATCTCGGTCTTAGTATAATCGTCTGTTTTTAGTTCTGAGTCATAGGTTGTTTTGTCATTTTTTTGTTTGGATAAATTTGTTGAAAGGAAAAATGTCAATTTTATATAATAATTTATTATATTTTATTTACTGTTATTTAAATTAATTTATAAATGTTGAAGAAATTAGTGTTTGTTATTTAATTAATTAATTAGCTTATTTGGTTAAATGGTTTGGTCTTAAAAGATTAAATTATTTAATTAAATAAATTAATTAATAAAATTAAATTGTTTTAAAAATTGTGTGTAAATAGATTTAATATTTGAAAATTAAATGAATTGTGGAAATTGTATATTTAAATTAAATAAATTATTTGCATGCAAATTTGAAATTGGATGATTGCCGAGAAGTGGTGGAAGAAGATATTTTGCAACCACTTCTCGACATGTGTGCTAATGCATTAATTGGTGTTTGTTGAGAAAATTTGTTACGGAGGATAATTTGGATCTGGGAAATCCATAGAGGTTATGCTATCATTCACGGGAAAATTATTTGGTGCTCTGTAAAATTTTGGTATATGCTTTTTGGTTGATTTTGGAATTGGAAGATCTTTGGTTTTTGGTTGTTTTTGGAATTGGTTCTCAGAAAAGTTTTGGAAAGGCTTCAGGCAATAATAGAGGAATCCTTCTTCAGATTATTTTCAAAAGCTTTGGGAAATCGGGTATTCATCTTGTGATTTTATTTTGGTGTTATTGAAAAGATTATCTGTGAAAGAAAATTTCAATTAAATTGGAAAACCCTGTACTTTTCAAAAATTTGTTTACTGTATTCTTTCTTTTGTGAGGATTTGTTATTTTTAGAAAATCTCTGTAGCTTACTCTCTGTAAAAAGGAAAATTGAAACCTTTGGGGTAATTTAGGGTTTGAATAAAAATACTGTGCGTATTTCCCCAATTTCCCTTACTGAAAATTCTGTTAAAAATTATTTTTTATTCTTCCAAATTGAAACTCTGTAGATTTGTATAAATATATATATATATATATCTATGCATATACATATATTTATAAATTGGATTGTGGAAGAAACTTATTTAAATTTTTGTTTATTTAAATCGCCGTACGGGCGGAGGCAAGGGTTTTCATTTCTTGTGTTTTCTTTTTTAAAAAGATGTTATTGAATATATATAAAATTGCGAATTTTACATGCAAAATTCCGTTTTAAATTATTTTGAATGTTATTAAATTTAGTATGTATTGTAATGGGGGCCGCGGGGCTACCCCACAGCCGCCCCCATATGGGGCGACGGCTGTGGAGGCAGCCGGCGCTGCCCTCACAGGCAGCGGCGGCTACCACATAGCCGCCTCCCCATACGGGGAGGGCTGCGTCCATAACCACAGCCGCGGGCTGTGTACTGTGTATACACAGAGCCGAGGCTGTATAAAACGTGGATATTAGTATTAAACTCAGATTCTTTCGATTTCACTATAATTTAATCATCGAAATCCGAGTTAAAGTTTTCATATATTATTTAATATAACGTATATATATGCATTGTGTATATATTTTATTATTGAGAATTATTGATTGAAGTATTAATGTGGAAAAGTATATTTGGGCAATTGAGAAATAAAATTTATTGTTATTTACATAGTTATGCATATTTTGAAATTCAATGTGTATATTTATTTAATGTGTAGAGAATTGTTGTTAAGTAAAGGAAATATTAGAAATAAATGCATATTTTCTCTTAATTGTTTGATTGGATTTAATATATCCCAATGATAGACTTGTATTTTTTTTTGGTTGTCTTATATTTTTATTGGGTAAAAGGGGGGAAAGATTTATCTTTACGTGATTTAAGTCTTCCAGTTCCAGTCTCTTAAAGGGAGTAAATTTGAATGTGGTTCTGTGTGTGTGAACAAGTTAGGGTAGTGCACCTGATTTTGTGAATGTATTGAGATGATTATTGTGGTATATATGGTATTATAAGTTGAAATTGTGCACTTTGTCTACCCTAGATAGAAAACTAGTATACCAATGTTATGTTTAGGGGAGTGGCTTTTTGTAAGGGCCGACACACAAAGTGGTGTCAGGGTAACTTACAAACAGTTAGTAACTCAGTGATAACTAATTGACATAGTAGTTAGAATAAAACTCTTAACAAGATGATCATGCCTCACTTATGACTCTCGAGCTACTTCAGTCATGAGTATAAGATGAGAAGGCCTGGAATGGAAAATCGGTGTCTTGTTTCTTCAAAAGACATTCGATTCTGCAATGATTTGCATTGGGGACCGGTTTCGTAAGAGGTTACCAGGGTAAACCAAGGATTGGGGGCCAGAACCTAGGAAGAAACACCAGGGTAACCTTTGCAAAGTTGTGATGACACTCCACCTAGAATAAGAGTTAACCTCGTACTTGTAATACATTCAATTGTCAAAATCTGGAAGCAATGTAACCAATAGTTTGTTATGTACTAGTGTCTAGGGTTAGTAGATTAGGTCTAGGTAACCTTATTACTATCTCCTAGCACAAAGGTGGACCTACGGGTACCACATGGTTGGGTGGAATGTGCACCTTACTCCGTTGGGTCCCCAATTTTGTGATCATGGCATCGAGAGCTTCTTGGATGGAAAGCTCGCATTTGGAACTTATGAATACTTCATCATTATATATTGTAAATCTTGTATTGTAAAACATCCCTCAAATGTTGTCAGGTGAACACTTGTAATTGTAATCATTATTGAACTACCTCATCAGATGAATGAGTATTGTATATTTTATCAAATGCAATGTATGGAAACATGTTTGTACTTTATGTTATCTTCAATGGAAATTTCAATGTTATGCTATGATTATCTTTATGTTATAAGTTAATATGTGCAATGCGAAATACTTAAGTTACTTATGGAAACTCAAAGTAGTGTAACGTCACATAGCTTAATGAATGTATGCAACTAATTAAACTTTAAAAAAAATTATTACACCTTAATACACTATTTCAATATTCTTAGGTTATTATGATGGGGCATTACAGATTGGTATCAGAGCCAAGGTTACAAACACTGGATGCTCTGGGTAATCATGAGCCCATTAGGTTGACCTAGTACGTAGTGTCGCAAAATGTTAGCCTTGGTTGAATAGTATCTAAGACTCGTAATTGTTATGTGTAGGAACATGCCTAGGCAAGGAGAAAGAGGTCATGGTA